>CANUEP010168441.1:0-127028 GCA_947857235.1 Jatropha podagrica
ACTCCAAAAAGCTTGAACTCTTCTTTAGCTTCCTTTTTCTACCATTAAAATTGACAAGAAGGTGGATGAGGAGAGGAAGAAAATGAAGAAGATGAAGATAAACATGAAAATGGGACATGGAGCTCACAGGTAGGTTCCCAAATATCATTGATTTGGGTGTAAAATTACCAAATGGTACCTCAAGTGAAAAAAAGCTATAACTTAATACCCAAGCTTGATCTTTTAATGCAAATAAATCCTAATCCTTATACTTTGATCTTTTTCTCTCATTCAAGTAAGTCCACTTATAAGTCCATTCTACCCCAACGGGGTTTGGTTCAACTTGACTCAACTCGACTCTATGCAAAGACTCGACTCGATAGGATGTCACAAATCTTCATTCTTCCATACCTATCTGTCTACCTGATAACTCCATTTGCACTGTTACTCAAGTAGGTTTAGTTCCCATTACTTCTTCTTTTACACTTCTCAATCTACTCTATGTCCCTATTTTCAAGTTTAATTTGCTTTCTGTTAGTAAACTCCTCTATGATCATCACTTACTTGTTATTTTCTATCCTATTTGCTGTGTCTTTCAAGACCTCTTGACTGATTCAGTAATGGCAATTGGGAAACTTGATGGAGGACTCTACAAGCTTGACAAATCTAGTTTTTCTCCTGAGTGTATTTCTTCTTATCTTCAGCAACTCACTTCTTATTTCTTTGTAAATACCATGTTCTCTAGTTACAAGCTTAATAAAGAGAACTTTTTTGCTTTACATTCATGTTCTAAACCTGATAATAATTTGTGGCATGCTAGACTAGGTCATTCATCTTTTGAAAAATTAAGTCATATTGATTACCTAAAACCTTTCCTTTCTAACAAACCTTGTTCCGTGTGCCCTTTAGCTAAGCAAACCAGAATTTCTTTTCCTACTAGTTCTATACAGTCTCAAGCTCCTTTTGCATTGGTCCATATGGATATTTGGGGGCCTTACAGCTTTATTTCTATCACTGGAGCTACGTATTTTCTTACAATTGTGGATGACTTTACTAGAACAACTTGGACCTACATGATGCATCATAAGAGTCAATGTCATTCTCTCCTTTTTATGTTTTTTGCTTAAATAGCCACTCAGTTTCGTGCTTCTGTTCAAATAATCAGAACAAACAATGGTTCTGAATTTATTAGTCAATCTTGTCAACAACTTTTCCATTCTAAAGGGATAATTCATCACAGGACTTGTGTTTATACACCTCAGCAGAATGGTGTTGTAGAAAGAAAGCATAGGCATCTCTTAGATGTTGCTAGAGCTCTTCAGTTTCAATCCCATTTACCTAAGCAATTTTAGTCTGAATGCATACTTACAACCACATACATCATTAATTGACTTCCTATGTCTGCCTTAGGTTGGATTAGCCCTTATGAGAAATTAATGGGTAAATATCCAAACTATGATAATCTTAAGGTTTTTGGATGTCTATGCTTTGCCACAAATGTTTACCCCAACAAAGATAAGTTTGATCCTAGGTCTCTTCCATCCGTTTTCATTGGGCATTCGCCTGGTCAGAAAGGTTATAAGTTGTATGATTTGAGGACTAAGCAGATTTTTATTAGTAGGGATGTTCGCTTTCATGAAAATTCATTTCCTTTTCTAAATCAACCTTATTCGTCTCTTCCTACTGTTCCACTTCCTGTTGATTCAGATTCTGATCCTTTCCTTTTTAATAATTCTCCTCTTGACCAAATTATTCCTGATATTTCTCTTCCTATTCTTGGTGAAAATACACAATCCATTGGTTCTCTGGTTGATTCACCTACTTCTTTTATCCCTTCACCTCCTCTTCCCTTAAAAAGGAGTACAAGAACTATTACCAAACCAACTTGGCTTAAATATTTTGTCAATCTTGCTGTTTCTTCATCAAGTTCTCTATCCAATACTGGTTCAACTTCATCAGATATTTTCTCTTTCCCTATTTCATTTTCTGGTTCTCATTTAGCATTATGAGTCAAATAACTAAAATACCTGAACCAACCACTTACCTTAAAGCTTCTCAAGATCCTAACTAGATTAAGGCGATGACAGAAGAATTGACTGTTAGAAAATAATGAAACTTGGATTTTGACTAATCTACTTAAGGCAAAAAGGCCATAGGCAGTAAGTGGGTCTTTAAGGTTAAATATAAACCTAATGGAGTAGTGGATAGATATAAGGCAAGGTTGGTAGCTAAAGGCTACAACCAGATAGAAGGTATTGACTTTAAGGAGAGATTTTCTCCTGTTGCAAAAATTGCCACTGTCAGAATCGTTATTGCTGTTGCTACTGCATACAAATGGCCTCTATGTCAACTTGACATTAATAATGCATTCTTACATAGGTTTCTTGATGAAGAGGTATACATGACTCCACCTGTAAGTTATTCTAAGGCTTTACCTAATCAGGTTTGCTTGTTGGAAAGATCCCTATATGGCCTTAAACAGGCCTCCAGACAGTGGAATCTTGAATTCACCACGTTTATTTTACAACTGGGATTTTCTCAATCTGTTCATGATAATTGTTTATTTACAAGATCATTGGATAATTAATTTCTAGTTATTCTGGTTTATGTTGATGGTGTTATAATAACTGGGACAAATTTGAATGCTATTGATTCTATTAAACAATCTCTTGATGCTAAGTTCTCCATCAAAGATCCTGGTTTTGCCAAAAACTTCTTGGGAATTGAAATAGGTAGGTCTGATTCTGGTACTATTCTTACTCAACAGAAATTTATCACTAATTTGATTCATGAAGTTGGTTTGCAAGATGCTAAGGCTTCTTTGTCTCCTCTTCCTAGAGGTCTTAAGTTGTCTCTAGATGAAGGAGAACTCTTAGAGGATCCAAATCAGTATCGTAGATTGATTGGGAACTTGCTTTATCTTACCTTGACTAGACCTGACATTAGCTATTCTGTTCAGCACCTTAGTCAATTCATGTCATCTCCTCGACAACCTTATTTCTTGGCTGCTTTACATCTGGTTAAGTATTTTTTGGGTTGTCCTTCAAGGGGTTTATTCTTTTCTTCTTCCAATACTCTACAACTTCATGCTTATTACGATGCAGACTGGGCATCATGTTCTTTTACCAGAAGATCTTTGACGGGGTTTTGTGTGTTTCTTAGTGATGCTTTGGTTTCTTGGAAGTCTAAAAAGCAGAATACTGTCTCTAGGTCATCTGTTGAAGCTGAGAATTGGAGTATGGCATCTACTATATGTGAATTACTTTGGGTTTCTTACATTCTTTAAGATCTTAAAGTTCCTGTTTCTCTTCCTCTACCTTTACACTGTGATAATCAAGCAGCTTTACACATGGCCGCTAATCCAGTTTTTCATGAGAGGACTAAACACTTGGATATTGATTATCACTTGGTGAGGGACTATTTTAAGTAAGGATTTATTAAGCCACTGCATGTTTCTTCTTCTTTACAACTAGCAGATGTTTTTACCAAGCCATTGAGTTCGGCACATCATGAAGCTCTCATCTTCAAGTTGGGGTTGCTTGAATTGCACCCTCCAACAAGAGGGGTGGGGGGGGTGGGGTGTTGACTACAGTAGTTTTCTATTTATTTATTGAACAACTCAGTAAATACAGCTCAGCTATATATAGCTTTTATTGTAACATAACACCTCTCTCTTATTATTCAGATACAAGTATTTTTTCAGTTTTGTCTTTTCTCTAAGAAAGCTCAAGCTTGTTCATATAGTGTTGTGATATTCCTAGCAAAATTCGAAAACTTATTTAGAGAATGGTTTCAAGATGTCTTCCAATGTTGTTATCCCTAAACGCATGACATGTTAATGTCGAATCTCGAAGCTCGGCATGTGACAATGAAGAGGAGAGTGCGTTACATGATGTATGTCTATGTCCGGTTGCTTAACAAATATGGTGTCAATCATTTATTGATTGGTGGACAAGTGTTGAAAGTATTCATTCTTGTATAATTTTGGTGCTATCTAACGTTCCACGTGATAAGCGTTGCTTAACATTTATTATAGCTTGAGAGTTATGGTGGAATCATAATTAGTTAATATGGAAGAATAAACAAGTTCTAGATGGGATCATCCTAAGATGTGCTATGACTTGTTTACATGAATGGCAGATAGCTCGATAATTTATTGTAGCTTTGGTTATCTCTAGTGATCGACAATACCCAGTTAAATGGATTGCTCTTATTATAGGTAATGTAGAGTTAAATGTCGATGTAGTTTGAAATGGTGACTATAGACACACTGGTATTGGTTGACTACTTCGAGCCAAGAATGAAGTTTGGCTGTGTTCTTGAATGTTGAGGGAGTACTTTCTGCAGCTATGGCCAAATTGATAGGGATTTGAGAAACTTTTAACTGGCTTAACACTCTGGAAGAACAACTGATATAGAGGTAGAAGGAGATTGTCTCTCAGTCCTTCAAACTCGCAAGTATTTTTTTTTCAATTACTTATTATTTTGATGTTTTAATTCATATGATTGTAAAACTTTGTTGAATGAGTTCTCTTTGCTGTTTGTTACGAAATGATTGAATTTTATGGTTTAGCTAAGGCTGCTAACTCTACGTTTAATTCATTAGAGTGGGATCCTTCAATTTTTGTTTAGGATGTTTTGATCCTTAATACTCATAATTTATAAATGATATTTTATTCAAAACTCTCACTTCTCACGTGAGCCAGAAAATTAATGACTACCACTTATTTGACATAGTGTTATAAATATTAGTATATCACCAAATAATACAATTAACATAAAAAGTATTTTGACGTTCATCACATTACCTTGAAAGTTATTACCTAACACGATTTAACTTTAATAATTCTTTCTTTGTTAATTTGTCTCCATAAATTTATAGAGCAGAAAAGCTGGACTTTGGAAAATTAGAAATGCTACCAATATCACTCGTGCTATGCATAGTTAAAAAAAATATAGTAAAAAAATTAAAAGAATATATACAGTTTATAAATTCTTGAATAAAATTTTTTATTATGCAATTGAAAAACATTAATAAGATATATCAATAATAAAAAATAATGTAGCCGTAATTTTTAATTATTAGAGTAAAAATTAATAGATGGGCATATATTTAAGAGTATGGATTAAAAATGTTGAAATTTATAGAGATAAATAAAAAATAGTAAATGAAAGATTTTAAAATTCATAATTTGATTTATTTTAAAATTAATGTAAAAAAATAATTAACTCACTATAAAATCCATGAATAAATAATTTATTTTAAATAACTAAAAGTTGTATAAATCATCAACTCATCATGTTATTAACTCTATAAAACTATAATTAATTAATAATATTTAATATAATATAATTTAATAAAAATAGTTTTTAGTTTTTAATATAAAATAAACTACCCATATTATTAAATTCATAAATTGTGTCATTAAAATTTATATAAATTGTTACTTAATATTATTATTTTTTCTATAGTTATATTAATCCATTACACTTAAATGGTTTAATTAAATTAATAAACAATCATAAATTTATTTGTTTTTAAATAAAATATGAAAATAAATAATTAAGACATTACAAATGTCATTAAATTGAAATCCTTACGTGACAACATCAGAAAAATATGTTTATTATATATATATATATATATATATATATATATATATATATATATATATATATATATAATACATTAGAAAAAATTAACTAATATTTTTAATTTTTAAATAAATAATTTTAGACAAATTACTTGTTTTAATAGAGTAACAACTTAAAAAAAAAAAAAAAAAGATTAATAACTACTTGTCTGATTTCAGTAAAGAACTTGTTTCACATCCTTACTCCTTCAATGCCCAACAAGAGAAAACAAAAAAAAAAAAAAAAAAAAAAAAAAAAGGAAATATGGAACGGTTACAAGTTTCAAAGACTTTTCACCGTTCAACTTATTCCACAATAACGCGTCGTGGAGAGGAGGGCCAAACTGCACCGCACGACCGTTTGGAACTCCGTCTCTGTCCCTAGTGGGTCCCTAGCCTCCTAGTCAAATCTAACCAATGAAACAGTAACACGTGTCCACCAGAACACAGCTGGCAACCATGAATGATTCGTTCAAAAGAATATACGGAGGAGCAATTTAAATTTAAAACGTATTGTTAAATATTTTTCCATTTTAATTTTGATTTTAGATATTTTCCACTGATGCTTTTGGCGAGGAGGTGGCCTTTAAATGGCAAGCGGAGAAACAAAGCGGGAACACGTACAGCTCCCTTTTGCTTCCCTCTACTAAACAAAGCGGAGAGACTTCATTAACTTAATCATTACTTCTCAAATACTCTCTTTTTTCTCTCTCTTTTCTCTGCTTTTTGAGATCTAAGAATCGTTTCTTTGCGTTTGCAACGCGTTTGATTCAGACGTTAGAAGAAGCCTGTTAATGTTAGAGGTGCGTTTTACAATCGCGCTTAGATCTCATTTTCTGGGGTTTTTTCTTCTTTTTATGCGTATTTTTTAGTCTATGAGGTGACTAATTTCTCCTTTTCTTTTCTTTGTTTATGGATCTGGTTGTCTTTGTTCGTTTTTGCTTGAAATTATTTTATTTTTGCTTGTTGTTTGTTTAGCAAATGGCTTTTGAGGATGGAAACTTGATTTTTGGGGACCGTTCGGCTGTTTCTATTTTTGCTTCTGTTTAATATAAATTACAAACAGACTCTGCTTCATGTTCTGTTTTTTTTCTTTTGTGTTAAGTTTTATAGTTGAGGGATTTGTAATATTTTCTAATTGTTCTGGACCGTCAGAGTTTTTGCTGGCCGTATTTTTTTATTTGAAAAATCAAAGCTTTATTTTGTGTAGCATTTTGGAGTTGCGTGTATTGACTTTTTGAGAACTGAAAACGATTTTTGTTTTTGAAGCTCTCTATGGGTGCATAAAATGTTAAAGTAAAGAAGACCTGAATTTAGTCTGTTGAACTGTTCAATATTTGCAGTGTATTCTGATTTTTGTTTGTAAGGCTTTGAAAATTATGTCTTTCGTTTCATTTCACAGGCGCATACTAAATGACAATTCTTGTTACTTCTCATTTGCCTAATAATGCCTTTCTGCTGTTCAAGTCGAAAGCTTGGTTATGCTGTTATGTTAAGCATCTTGGTTTATCGAATCGAATGAACTTGTATTAGACGATTAGTTCTCTTATAAAGGAATGTATTTTGTATGTTCTACCAATTTAGTTTTTTTCTTTTCCCAAACATCTTTGTGGGTCGTTTTGTGTTCTTTAGAAATATTTTTAAAAAGAACAACTGGGAATTAGATGATGGCTGGGATGTATTGTGAAAAAAAATCTGGAACTGAAATTAACACGTTCTGTCAAAATGTTTCCGTGCGCGGTTGAACGTTTTTCACTTCAGATGCTATAATCCTCTAAGCCTAATTATATTGTCCATTGTCTTTGTTCGATTCAGTTATTAAAGATGCAATATTTGGCTACCTTATACATGCAAAGTGTCATTGCTTGCAAACTAGATTTATAAAATAAACCATACAAGATTTCAACAGTTTACACTCATTGTAAATGAAATATTATATAATTATAGTTCCTTCTGTCTTCAGGTTGCAGATATGGTTCCACCTATTGAGACTCCAAACAAGGCCCATGTTTCTCAGCCATCCTCACATCCACCTCTTAATGAAAGGATACTTTCATCAATGACTAGGAGGTCTGTTGCTGCACATCCTTGGCATGATCTGGAAATAGGTAGGCAATATTACTGTAAACAATGCAGAATTAGCATTTGATATTTTCTTCTTTGATTTGATCTAATGACATTGTTTATTCGTTTTTTTTTTTGTTTTTTATCATTTCCATGAAGGTCCTGGAGCTCCGAAGATATTCAACTGTGTAAGTATCATGAACCTTGGCCACTGTACACCCATTGGATTGAAGAAATGTGTATCTATTATTGAGTCTAGAGTTTTGTAATTTATAAATATGGAAGATTCAAGTATTTGTATTCAACAAATTCCAGATCCATTTAAAATCTCACTTCATAGACTATTTATGTAGGTTGTTGAAATAGGAAAAGGGAGCAAGGTGAAATATGAACTAGACAAAAAGACTGGACTAATCAAGGTAGTCCTGTATGCTAAGCTTTTTTCCTTTGTGCTTCTCCATTTATTTACAATTGGTTGCTAAAGTTCTCTTATGCAGGTTGACCGTGTGCTATACTCCTCAGTTGTGTACCCCCACAACTATGGCTTCATCCCTCGTACACTTTGTGAGGACAATGATCCCATGGATGTCTTGGTTATTATGCAGGTTTTTTTTTTCCCTGTAATCATTTCTCTTACATGTGTGTGCTCTTGCATGCTTTCCTGGAAGTGCTTTGTATTTTGACATTTTTCCCCCTACTAGATTTAGCTCTATCTATTGTTTTGCTTGCTGTCATAAACATAAATTTTTCACATTGTTCGAAACATACTGCTCAATTTATACAATCTTTTTTCTCAAAATATACTGCTTGTATTGAACATTCTTTGAAACAAATATATTCATATGCAGGAACCAGTGCATCCAGGTTGTTTTCTTAGGGCTAAAGCTATCGGGCTTATGCCAATGATTGATCAGGTGTATATCCTCAGCTGAAGAAAATCTATTTGCTTATTATTATTTTTTTTCCGTATATGTTTCTTTTCCTTCATGGGTCAGAAAAATTGATCGTATTTATCAATTAGGGTGAAAAAGATGATAAGATAATTGCTGTTTGCGCTGATGATCCTGAGTATCGCCACTATGATGATATCAAGGACCTCCCACCACATCGTTTGGCTGAGATCCGCCGCTTCTTTGAAGATTGTATCCTTTCAAGTATTTTTTTTTTATTTTTTATAAAGGGAGCTGTGAACTATCAAAGAATTTTGGCGTGCACTTTTCCTTCTTATGAAGCCTTTTTAAGTTAAACATATGGTTTCCTTAATAGTATCTTCAGACAAGAAAAATGAAAACAAGGAAGTTGCTGTTAATGACTTTCTTCCAGCCTCTGATGCCTATAACGCAATTCAGCATTCCATGTAAGTGATCGGTCTCTCTAACTTGCACTTTTGGGTATTTGCTGTTTATTGCATTTTTCAAATTCAATTTTCTAGTCTCTGAACAAGTTGTGTATTTGCTTATCACTAGTCTTGTCCAATAACTGGTCTAAATATCAATTAAAGTTTCTCGATGGTATAATGCTTTTTCTGAATATGTTCCTTTTTTATCCATTCTGTTCTACTGTTGACTGTGCTCCTTTTATTTTGCTATTCTCTAGGAATCTGTACTGTGACTACATAGTGGAGAGCCTGAGGCGGTAATGTTCAGGAACACATTACAGACTTGAAAACCTTGGAATGTGATCCTTTTTTATAAAGATGTTGCTCTCCCCCCCTCTCTCTCTCTCTATATATATATATACTCTTTTACACCATATTATGGTAAATTTTCCAAATGGATTTGGTTATTATATTCTTAGGACAATTGAAAGATGATGACGATATCTTCAAGTCTGTCTGTTAAATGTTGCTATAATGAATCATTTGTAAGGAATGTAAAAGAATGTTTGGATTACTTTGAATGATGCTTGTTCTTTCCCTCCCAATTTTTTTGGGTTTATTGTATAAAGGCTTTTAATTGTCATTTATTTATTAAATCGTTCATTTACATCTGTGTTTCTACCTGTCTCCTGTTTTGTCCATCTTATATTAGCCACATATGGTTGTGCTATTTATTCCAATAAATCCAATTAAATCAAACTTTTACATTCTAACTAAAATTTTTTACAAATCGCATACATATTTAAATAAAAAAGCATACCAAATGTTATAAAAATAATAATCTCACAATTTTATGCCTGGTCTGTAAAATTTCTGGTTTCTACAATCTTTGTCACTTTAGCTTCTCCCATAATTTAATATTAGCTGCTTCTTCAATAAGAAATTCAATTTGGATAATGCGATTCACCATTTGATTAGTATTATTGGTTTGGGGGCTGATCTTATCTATTGATTTTAAATGAAGAATTTGAATAAGTTTGAACTGGAGTTTAACAAATTTTAAAATTGATGAAATTTTAAATTTTACATTCAAAGTTATCTCGTCTTGATGATTTCATGAGTATATAATGATTTCTCATGTATTTTCATTATTCATTTTTTTTTTTTCTAATCTCTACTTTTTGCATAACAAAATGGCTTAAAAAAAAAAGAATCAGGTAATATATTGATTATATTCTAATATTTCACATATTAATGCTTATAATTTATAATTCCACATTAAAAACTCAATTTCAAAGCTATAATCCATAATCTATAATTCTATAATATATATATATATATATATATATATAAGTACGAAAGGAAAATATTGGATCTCTAAAACACCTTTTATGAATTTTCAATTTAATTGCGAACAATATGGATAATTTAATTATTTGTTAATTAAAATTTTTTAATTTTATTGGTATTTTATTACTTAGGAGTTTATTGTACCGTACCACTATATATATATTCAGTTTTAATTGCTTTTAACTACCAACTTTTAATTGTTTTTTATTTTTATTTATATTTTTTATAATTTAGTAATTTCTTTTTCTTTTTTTATTTGTGTTTAGAATTATAAATTTATAGATTTATAGTGTCGTTATAAATTTGATAAAAGTTCTGTTTATAGACAAGGAACGAAAATTTTTCTGTTTTTAAATTATGAACTCAACGGATTAGCAACAGAATTTTTTCGTTTCTAAAATTATAAGCTAAATTATTTTTTAATTAATTAACAAATTATATTTAATTATGTTTCCATTGCTAATAGTTTACAAATGATTACAAAGAAGTTAGCAACAAAATTTTTATTCTTTGCTAAATTTATAATCAAAATTGATAATGTATTTACAAATCTAAAACTCAAAACTCACCGCGTATTTCTTTCGCGCATTTTTTATTATGCCTATTCTCTCTCTTTTTCTCCCTTTTATTTTATATTTTATTGATAAAAGTTTAAATTTTATTTGGATTGTAATATTAATATTTATAATGGTAATATATTTTATTTTTTATATTCAAATATTTCGATGGACACGGAAATTTCAATATTCAAATTATAATATAATAATTTTTTTTAGCACATGGAAAAGATAATTCGAACTTGAATTTATTATCAAGTCGTATATTCATTTATCATTAGACTATGCGTATAAAAATCATAAATCGTAAATTTTTTGCTTATATAGATATTCTAAATTTTATTTGTATTTTATTGTTTGATTAAAAATGTCATTAATGATAATTTAATCACATCCTAATTATAAAACATTAGATTTCTAAAACGTCAATGTTAAGTTTATGAATTGAAAAAATACCATTAAGGACTTTAATTTTATTGGTTGAAAATAAATATAGTTTGTCTATAATCTATAATTATAAATAAAAGTACGAATAGGAGGGCGACATTGAATATCTAAAATGTCTTTTATGAATTTTCAATTAAATTGCTAACGATAAGGATAATTTAGTTATTGGTTAATTAAAAATTTTTTAATTTTATTGGCACTTTACTCCTATTTGAATTTAAATTCTATTAAGACGTTTAATCCAATTCTATTCTAATTTTGATTTCAATTTATTATTTTATTATATTAATTTTAATTAAGAATTTGTTCTACCTTACTAATATACATATGTTTAGTTTTAATTACTTTTGACTATAAGTTTTAGTTGCTTTTCGCTATCAAAAATTTATTTCTTTTGACTATAAAAAATTATTACTTCAAACTTTTGTTAATTTATAATTATTAAGTTTGCGATCATATTTTCTTTTTATAATAAGCATTAATTCTCTCTTTTTATAAATTAATAGAATAATTTTTATTTATATTTATTATAATTTAGTAATTCGTTGACCTTTTTTTTATGTTTAAAGTTATAAATTTATAGATTTATTATAAACTTAGTAGAAGTTACTGCTTATAGAATAGCAATGGATTAGTAATGAATTTTTTTCCATTTCTAACATTATAACCTAAACTGTTTTTTATTAATTAATAAATTTTATTTTATTAATTAACCTAAACGGGTTAACAATGAAATTTCTATTTGTTGCTAAATTTAATAACCTATTTTTTAAATCTAAATATATTTTATTTTTTATTTTCAAGCATTTTAATGGAACCATAAGAATTTTAATATTCAAATTATAATATAATAAATTATATTTTTTTTTAGTATAAGGGAAAGAGGATTCGAACTTAAATTTATTGTCAAGTTGTATATGCATTTATCAACACGTCATTTCTTGGTATGCATAAATCATAAATTTTTTGCTTCTATGAAAATTTTAAATTTTATTTGTATTTTAGTCATTGATTAACAATATTATTAATGATAATTTAGTCACATCCTAATTAGGAAACGTTGGGTTCTTAAAATCCAAATTTTAAGTTTATAAATCAATAAAAAATGACTTTAATTTTATTGGTTGAAAAATAAATATAATTTAATTTTGATTAATTATGTTAATTTTCTATTTAAATTTAAATTTTATTAAAAAATTTAATTTAATTCTAAATAGAAAATTACCCAATACCTAAAAAATAAAATAAAATTAAAAATTGTAATTATAATTGTTGACATTATTAAAAATGCATACATATTAAGTCTATTATATATAATTCAAATCGTTAATTTTATCTTATAAACTAAGAATGTAACGTGATAATATTATATTATTAATTTTTTTTATACAGGGGATCATAAAATATTTTAATATCATATTTAGTCTCATTCTAATAACAATATCTATTTATTATTTTTATTATATTAATATTATAATATAATTTTATTATAATTAGAAATTTATCCTATCATGTCACTATATATATTTAGTTTTAATTACTTTTGACTATTAAAAATTTATTATTTTTTACTATTAAGAATTTGTTACTTTTGATTATCAAGAATTATTATATCAAATTTTTATTAATTTGAAATTATTGAATTTGCAATTATATTTTTTTCTTGCAGTAAGTATAATTTTATTGTATGAATTGACATCATAATCTCTATATTTACTGTTGTATGTATTTTTAATCATATATTGATTTTATATTTTAACTCTCTTTATTTATAAATTAATAAAATAATTTTTATTTATATTTATTAGAAGTCATTCACTTGAATTAAATATTTATTTTAAACTAAAATGATTTAAAGTTAAAGAAAAGTTATTTAAAATATTAGATATTATTATTTACATAAAATAAAAATTAACAAATTGATTATGTTGGGATAAAATAGCACTACAACTCTAGTCTATCAAATTTATAAGTATAAATTATATTTATACATGTTGATTGGTTTAATTAATAAAAATAAAAATTAGTAATTATATTTTATCCCTTTATAAAAATTTTAATAATTGTAAAAAATTAAAAGAGTAAATGATAATTAGATTTTTTACTTTAAATTTAAATTTTAAATTTAATTTAAATTATTTCGTCAATTTAAAATATTATTATATTTAAAATATATTATAGTTAAAAGAAATAAAAAATAATATTAAAAGTGATTTAAAAAAAGTTAACAAAAAGATAAGAGTGAAAAAACATATTTTAATTTTTGGAAAGTAAAATTTTTAAAATCTCAAATAATTTAATTTTTAAACACTCAAATAGATAAATAGTAAATATTAGTATCAACTAAGATTTTATTTAATTGCTATTTAAAAAACAATAACATAATTCAATAATAATATTTATTTAAAAAATAAATAAATGAAAACTAGTTTCTGGAGATTACCAATTAGAAGTTGGCCGTACAACTACGACGCTATTAAAAAAGAGTGAAAAGCCCGTTTGCATGTATGAATAATTTTTTTTTTTTATTTTTTTTAAAGACAAAATAGAATCAACTAGATTACGACCCTTCTATCGCGACCCCAAAGCACAAATATAGAATCTACACCGTCCATTTCCTCCTTCCTTACCCGCTTGAATTATTTACGCTCAACGCCACATCACCGATCCGCGTGAAGTCCTAATCTTCCAATCATAAGGAACCCCGCCTCCCTTTAAAAGCAATCCTCTTCGGCAATTGCT
Source organism: Jatropha podagrica (assembly GCA_947857235.1). NCBI lineage: Eukaryota > Viridiplantae > Streptophyta > Magnoliopsida > Malpighiales > Euphorbiaceae > Jatropha > Jatropha podagrica. The sequence continues at coordinate 14,091 of CANUEP010168441.1, forward strand.
CTCACCTACCAAACCAAGAGATCACCCGTTAATCAACTCTAGTTTGATTTAAATCCCTTCAATTTCTTTAGAGTTCGTTTGATGGCACCGAAGGCCGAGAAGAAGCCGGCTGAGAAAAAGCCGGTGGCGGAGAAATCTCCAGCCTCGGCGGAGAAGAGACCAAAGGCGGAGAAGAAGATCTCGAAGGAAGGCGGCGAGAAGAAGAAGAAGAAGATAAAGAAGAGCAGCGAGACATATAAGATCTACATTTTTAAGGTGTTGAAACAGGTGCATCCTGATATTGGGATATCAAGTAAAGCTATGGGGATTATGAACAGTTTTATTAATGATATTTTCGAGAAACTTGCACAAGAGGCATCTCGATTGGCCAGGTATAATAAGAAACCAACGATTACATCTAGGGAAATTCAGACTGCTGTGCGATTGGTTCTTCCTGGAGAGCTCGCAAAACACGCTGTTTCTGAAGGGACTAAAGCAGTTACCAAATTTACTAGCTCTTAATCGAATAGTTTTATGAGAAATTCGATCTGATGTTTGAATCAGGAAATTAGTTTTTTTTTTTTTTTTCCTTTATCTGTTGTTGAACATATTTTAATTAAATGGTTTGGAAATAATCTCTCGCCTTCTCTTCATCCTTTGATTGAATGCAATTATGATTGAATGTACAGGGAAATGTTCTCGTTGATAAATTGGATTTAACAATAGTTAGTTTTGAATCGTGGGATGAATTTTATTTGGAAAAATCTGTCAATTTAAATTTTAATTATATGCAGAGGCTGTTCTGATTTTTCAACAAAGCTATTTAAGAAAACAAGGTTCTTGGATATAGATGCCATTCATATGATGGTTGATCAGGTAGCTCATGTAATGCTTGGTTTTAATTGTTTTTTCTCTGAAATGTTTTATGTACAATTTGATAGCATCTACAATTGCTTTGATCTGCAGGATGATCCAGAAATCTTTAACTTTATTTTGATTTCTGGTAGAATTTTTAATATGGATAAGGGTGTTATGAAGGTGTATCTATGTACTCTTTGATTTTTAGCTTATGCCAATTTACTTTGCATGGTTCTGTCATTGGTACGAGAAAACTTATATTGCCAAATGCATGTCCTACAGATATTAGTGAAGAACCATCTAAGCCTTTTTATTAGGCTCTAAAATACCTCCTGCAGAACTTATTGATCACTATAAATTTCTCTTCCTGTACTGGCAATTATTTTTCCTGTGAAATGTACCTTTTGCACTCTCCTGTGCATTGCACTTATTCTTCACCTACTATTTGGTGAAGGAAGCTGTTGAGATCCTCTCTGTTTTTATCTTTTTCGGTCCTCATCTCAATGGCCTGGCATGTTTGTGTTTTCTTATAAATTAATTTGATTATATTCTGTCTGGTTTTGCGCTAGAATTCTGGATTGACGATAATCATCAAAGAGATGCTTGTTATTATATTTATTATGAAATCTTTTATTAGTTTGAATCCTCTGATATCCACAATGTGTGGACATCAACTGCGTGACGGTGTTACTTGGCTCGATTTCTTTCATTATGTTGTGAAACTAGGAACTTGTGTTAGGTTTTATATGATGAAGTTTTGAGTTTGTTGTTGGATGTGGCAGAATTCACTCTCTCAAATTTACGAAGGCTAAGAGTTAAAAGGTTATTTTGGTTGGCCGGATAATACTAATCGATAGTTAAAAGTTAAGGGCCTGTTTGGTTTAACGGTTCACAATGATCGATAATTGATAGAAATGATTAATTGTTATTTGTGTTGGATAACAATTTAATAGCAATTGCTTTTAAAATATAAATTGACTATTAAATACATAATTGTTTATATATATATTATATAAATGAAAATATTAATTGAAATTTTAAAATAGCATTTAAGAAAAGTTTTTAGTAATTATAAACAAAAATATAGTAAAAGATAGTAATTTCAAAAAAATGATTTTATAAATTTAATGAAATCTAAGATAATTTAAATAGGAATCAGTTATCTGCATATACAATTGATTAAAAAATTTGTTGAACATCAACAACTTAGATGTAGAGTAGGAAATAGCTATTAGCTAAAGGCACTCTAAATGGTGGATGGAAAGAGCTGCATGGTTATTCGAGCCATACATTATAAAGAAATTGAGATTTCGCAATAATTATTCCTTCAAATTTCTAAAAATATAACTAAATATATTGACTTCTTCAATAACTAGTAAGCAAGCCATTTACTTAGTTTGGTTTGCTCCCCTAAAAAGAAAGAAATAAGGAGATTATTTTCTGTTAGAAATAATAAAAATATAATAATATTAATAATTAAAAAACAAGAGTCATTTTTAGATGAAATATGTCAATTTTTAAACGGAATGAATCAATAATAATTTAAAATAAAAGTTAAATACATTATAGTAATTTCTTAAAAGGAGAAGGAAAGTATTGATCAAGATTGTAATTTGGGAAAATTATATGTATCTTACCCGTAAAAGAACAAGAAAACCTTGACGTTTCGTTATTTGGGTTTGCATCGGACGGAATCAAGATCAAACCAATAACCAAAGCCCAATACAAGTGAAGCAAATATCTAAAAAACACTATTACAATAGGATTGGAAGTGCAAAAACTTGATAGAAACGTGTACGTTCCTGATTTGATCCTAGAAACCGCCATAAGACTCGCCCTTGGATCCATTGACGCTATCTATTTTTGTACTCCTATATAAAACCCTCTTCTTTCTCCATTTCTTTTATCTGTCAGTCTGATCCAAAACGACTCCCATCTGTCCCTCTAAAATTTGATCTCTCCAGTCTTGGCCTTTACGTGTTGAATGGGTTATCTTCTCTAATGTCCAATCGAATTGGGTTTTGATTTTTTATGTTTTTCGTTTTTTAATTTGATTTCAAACCTGGAATTTTCGTTTTCTTCTATGATCAGATTTTAGGGTTTGAGTAAGCGCACAGTTTAGGGAAAGGGGAGACAGTGGGTGTTTCGAAGAGCAGAGGGAGATAATGCCTTCGATGCCCATAAAAGTACTTTTGCTTCCTTTAGTTCCTTCTTTGACTCTGTTTCATGGCTCTCATCGTCTGAAACGGCTCGAAAAGGGTAATCGGCGTGGTAATCTTAGTTAACATTAGATTTTTTTTTTTTTTTTAAATACGAAGTTTGTCTACCTCTTTTAGCTCTCTCCCTCTTTTTTTGTCTTTTTGTTTTCTGGGTTTCTGCAATAGCAGCGATTTGTCACGTTTCTTTATTGGGTTTCTTGCGATAGCATCGGTTTGTCGAGAAATCAGAATCGGAGATAGAGATTCGGGTTTGGAGGGTTTTCCGACTCTTTGACAAAAGTTATTGATAAGAGCTCTAAGAGGTATCTATCTATCATATATTAGTTAATGAAATTTACTTTAATATGTTCGACTGGATTGCTTGTAATTACTGGGGATTTTCAAGAATACATTTAAGAGCTTATCAATTGATCTATTTTCATGTCGATGAAGTTTTGAATTTAATGATTGTAATGGGGATACATTACATTGATCTATTTTCATATATGGGGATACATTTAATGATTGTAATGTATGATATTTGAATTTGATGGCTTGATCTTAATAAATCAATTTCCTTTTTTTTTATTTATTATTATATGGTTTGCGTGATTCCATTGTCATGGAAATGGGAATTTATTTCTGCGTTTTGTTTGGGTTTCCTGCAGTTTACTTCTATTATTTATTGATGGACATGATCTCTGGTCGCCCAGCTGGTAGTGGTGTTCTGGTGGATGAAATTCAAAGCAAATTTTCCAATTTTGTGCGCGTAGAAGATGTTCAAGAAACATTTGTATCTGATGGAGATGATAATAGTGATGCGGAGGAGGGATATGAAGGGCTAGAACCATATGGGCCTAAACTTGTTAGCAAGCGCCCAGAAAATTGTGCTTCTGACGAAGATAATGAACCTGAAACGGCATTGGAGCTACCGTTCTCTGAGCAATCTGTACAGATCTCATTACCAGTAAGCTTTTTAGTGATGTTAACAGTGGCTTATTTTGAATTCTCGACGCGTTATTTAGTTATGTGATAAACATGCTTGTTTAAAAATCTGAAGCTTAATTCAAGGCATCCTTCATTATCGATCGAATTAAGATGGCTATTGCAGCTAAACCTGATTTCTCTCATTAATCTGTTTATACTAAACAAGGGGTAAAAGACAAGCCTGGAATAATCAGTTGAATTCCAGTGGATGTGGGTGAAATCTTGTTATGTCAATTTTCATTCAACCGTTAAGTTGTGTGAACAAATTGTAGAGCAATTGCTATGAACTGAGATTAAGTCAGTCAATTCTGGGAAATATCTTTGCCTTGCAATGTAAAAATATATCAAAATTTCCCTCTTTCTCGTTTTACTAAATTAACTTGGCTTTCTTGAAGCTTCTTTCTGCGATGAAAGGCAGCCGAGAAAAACTGGGAGCATCCCCCAGGAAACTGACTGTGTCATGGGCTCCTGATGTATATGATCCAATTCCCAATTCATTATCTCACACTGTTAAAGGCAAGCAGAAGAAGTCCAGGAGAGATAAAGATAAAGACAACAGCAATAACTACAAGAAAAGTGGAAAGAAGGGACAGAAGGGCAACTCGCGAGGAGCTGCTGGTGGGAAAGACAAGAAGCAGTTTCGCAAAGGCGGTGGAAGGTCAGACAAGGGTTATAAAACCCTAAATGCTTGCGATCGATTTGTCGACTCCTCTGATGAGCTTGGTGAATTTGATGTTGGTAGCCCGGACTATTGTGGGAGTAGCTTCCTGAAAAAATCCCCCACAAAGTTTCACTACTCTGTTGCAGAGGCATTGTGAGCTCACACCTTAGTGCTGCTTGAAGATTTTGTGAATAAATAAAATTTTGAAAATATGAAGCTATGCTACGTACTTAATCCATCATTTTGTTTGCTATAACTAGATATTGAACTTTTGAAACTAGATATGGAACTTGTTGGGTTTCTGGTGCTTGTTTTGCTGTCTATTGAGCATTAAAAGTTTACTAATTTGCTGGTGGTGAGTTAATTTGTTCAACTGAGATAAGCTGAGTTGTAGATATTTCATTAATATTCTATTTGTTCTGAGTTTTTTATTTTTTTGGTTTGGGTTGGATCTGTGTGTTTTGTGGACTCGTTAGGTTCTGTAACACAGGAAACTGAAATAGCCATTGTTGCCTCAAATTTGTAGCAGTTTGAAATTAAATATCAACACGCTGTTTTGATTGTGAGTGGACAAAAATAATCCTGTCAATAGCCAATGCTAACAATTAACTTAATTTTTTTTTAAGAAAATAATAATTTGTTCCTGATATGTGTCGACTACCTCTTTACCTCTATTCTTACTTCTGATTAACTTTCTTTTATTTATTTTTTTAAATTACATTTAGATTTGGTTACTTAAATCTTCTATTTGTATTTTGTCAATTTCACAATTGCATCTTATCTCCAATCTTAACGAAGCATCGGTTTTAAGGGATTGTTAATTACGTTTTCTCTGTTGAGTCTATTTTATAAGGCAATAATACATTTAAGGTTTACTATATTTTTTAGAAAATAATTTGTTCTAAAATATTAGTTATATTTATGATTTTCAAGAGTAATAATTTTTTTTTGCTTATCTTTTTTATATAATTAGATGAAGTTTCGCACATTGCGCAGATTGCTCTATTATTATTTTTTTTTTAAATTATTTTATTAATATACATAGATTATAATTTATAAATTGCGTTTATTAATAAATTAACAAAAAGCATCTCTTAATTAAAAGCTAAACTCTAAAAATTTAAATTAAGTGTGAATCAATAAATATATATATAATAATGACCATATTTTGCATTTAATAATTTGATATATTTAGTAAATCCTATAAGGTTAGGTTTATATATTAATAAAATTAAATCATTTAACATTACCATAATTAAAGTAAATAATATTATAAACACGAAAGTTTACATTAATATCAACATAGCATATACTTTCTTCTCTGCTTGAGCTAGTTCATATTAACATAATTTAATAAAGGTAAATTAATGCTCAAATAACGGCACATATGAGATTTTGAAAAAGAGAAGAATTGCAGCTTCAAAATTGGGTGGAACAATTTTAGGTATATATCTCCAATAATACACAATTTCGATTAGATATCATTACCGAGTAGAAACGATGATCGAAACAAAAAAACTCTTATTAAAAAATGCATGATTTCAATAAATATTGAATCCGATGAACAATATGATAATTAATACTTACTCACGATATGATAATTAAATTTTAAACGTAAAAGAAAATGTATGAAGTATATTAATGGATGCTTTATACAAAAGAAAGAAAAAAAAATTTCAACAATTAACAAACTACTAAAAGAAAGAAAGCAAAGCAGTAACCATATAGGTACACAATTAAAAACAAACTAGCTACATATGCAAAAAGAATCATCTTGTTCATTTAAATCAATAACTGTAATTATACATAGATACAAATATAAATATAAAATTAAAAATTTTCAAAAGCTAAATTATCTTTAAAAAAATTTAAATTTCGAAAAAATGAAAATCAAATACCAAATAAAATAGAATACTTTTTAAATTAGATTATATTTTAAAATCTATTATTGGCATTATGTAAATATCATATAATCATCCAATCAAAACATAAAAATAAAGAAAAATATTCCAAAAATTCCAATTAAAAACTTTCAAAAGCCAAATTATTTTTTAAAAATTTTATATTTTGAAAAATAAAAATAAAATACTAAATAAAATAAAATATTTATTAAATTATATTAGATTTCAAAAATATATTGCTATTATCTAAATATTTTTTTTAAAATAAAAAAAAAGATAATCCTCCAATCAAAATATAAAAAAATAAAAAAAAATTCAAAATTTCTAAAAAAGATAAAATAAAATATTTTAAAAAATTTTAAATTTTGAAAAATGAAAATCAAATACTAAATAAAATAAAATAGTTGTTAAATTAGATTAAATTTCAAAAATATATTGTTACTATCTAAATATTCATTTTAAAATTAAAAAATATAACTATCCAATTAAAACATAGAAAAATAAAGAAAAGATCTAAATTTTTTTAAAAAAAAGATAAAATAAAATAATCAAAGAATAGAGTGTCAATTCACATCTTTTTGCTTCATGATTATAAATATATTAGCGCTTTACGTGCGGATATTTAACATTATTTTATTATTAATATTATTTTATTAATTTTTATAGTTGATTACATTATTATTTTTGATAAATAATTAGGAGGAATAATCAAAATCCTACCTAAAAAAATACATATAAGGAGAGATAAAATTCTTTTTTACATTTTATTGTGAAATTTCACGGATACAAATAACAATACAACTGAGTCGATATAAACTCAAGTTAGAATAAATTCTTAATGCTTCCCTTTGAACTTGTCTGATTTCAAAATTTTCTTATAGTTATAAATTTTGCTACCAAAATCATATATAAATACAACTCAAACATTGAATAAATTTTATTACAGCTCCAGTTGTATTTAAATGCAATTCATATCAAAACAATATTTATGAGAATAAAGTTCCCTATTTATATATAGGGACATTGCTATCATATATATTGATAATTATTCATATCAAGCTAACAAGTTATCATAAATTCTTCCTCTTTTGATTATGGATTCTTGAAGGAAGTTATAAATATTTTGGGTGTGAAAATTCATTTCAATATCTAGAATTTTAAATAAAAAGAATTGTTTATCTCACCAAATTTATTGATTGTTATGGTTCTTGACATTAAGAAGAAAATAAACAGTTGAACTAATTACTGAAAAAATAATTATTACTATCAAATTTTAATCCTCTCACAAGGTTATATGAACTACAAGGTTAAAAGATAGTTATTTTGCAAACTATTGTAAATCAGTTGCTAAACTCCTACTAGAATTGAAATCGTTGAAAGGATAAAAATAATATGTTAATAGATCTATTGCACGTTTGAATCGTGGTAGATCGATCAGTTTCAAGAATAAAAATCATTAAAAAATAAAAAGGAATAAATATGTCATATTCTCTATAAAATATCTTAAACATGATTAATAAATATTTTCAGAAGAAACTCAAGTATCTGAAACCAATTATTTTTATGAAAATAATTAGATCTCAATAAGTTATGTTGTCAAAAAAAAGATAGAATGAATATAAAATAAATATAAATTATATTTTTACATATGCTATAACATTTAATATTGTGAAGAATTATATGAATCTTGAATATAAGTCTTATTGGGGCGTATAGACATAAAATGATCGTCTATTTTGTACGGTTCATTTGATATAAATATTTATATAAAAATTCTTGAAGGATTTAAAGTTGCTAGAAACACAAAATTCAAATTATTGAAAAATTATGTAGAGCTCTATATAGATTACTTGATAATGATAGTACTTAAAGGATTAAAATATGCTTGAAACATGTAAATTGAAACCCTTGAAAATGTATTTAAGTAAATTATAAAAATTTCTATAAGGATTAAGGAAATTTGGTGATACAATTGCCTAAAAAATATGACTGAACAATTATCATTGATCTATGATGAAAAACAAATATATGACATGATTCATCGTATTTCTATTTTTCTTTGATGAAATATATGAAAGTCTTTGAAGAATTTAAAATTTCTGAAATATATAAAAGATCTTTTTATAGATTGAAGCAATCTAGACGCATATGCTACAGTCGCCTCAGTATATATATGATAAAGAAAAGTTACATAATTTATTCAATTTGGCTATATATTTTTATAAAAAGGTCAACATCTAAATTCGTTGTTATTATTGCATATATTGATAATATAAATCTCATTGAATTCCAGTAGAACTCTAAAATGTAGTGAAATGTTCAAAGAAAAAATTTGAAACGAAAAAATTTGAATATACAAAATTTTGCCTCGCCTAAAAAATAAACATTTTATAAATGAAATTTATATCAATTAATCAATACATATAATCCAATGGATTGAAATGATTGTATATGGATAAAACTCATCCATTAATGAAATTGATAATTATAAAGTCATTTAATGAAATAAAGAACTAATTTCGACTTCTAAAAATGATAAAAAACTATTTAGTTTTGAAAAACTGTATCTTCTTGCAATAATAAAAGTATTATATTTTGAAGTACCATAATACAATACTGAGTATATATCTGAAGATCTTTATACTTGTAAGATTTGATATATAATCTATATTTTTTTATTTATAGAAGACGTCACAATTTATGAAGTAAACAAGTCATGTATCTAATTGAAATTGATGTTTTGATATGTATAAAGTACATGCAATATGCTTGCATAGAAAACAAATTTCATAATATTGTAAAATGTAATATTAAAATATATTATATTTCTTGAATGAATGATAGATTAAAAGAAAAGATAAGTAATAATGTTTTCATCAAGAGGAGAAATAAATTTTTAAAACACAAAGAATAACGTATTCTTTTTTTTTCACTAAGATTTGTTTTCGCACTGATTTTTTCTAGTAAGATTTTAACAGGGTATATTCTTTGTGTAATGGACATCCAAAAGGGAATGTTATAAAACTATATAATATAATGAATACTTATTAAATTTCTCCAAAAATTATGTCTTTTAGAATAAAGGGTTATATATTTTAGATTATATTTTGTATTCTAAAATTCTAATACTATCATTTGAATCATGTAACTATTCGTGAAATTAGTTTGTAACTATAGGATTTAGGGTTTCCGAGATTGAAGGTTCGATTTTCATAAATAAAGTTAATATTCACGGGGAACACCTTACCGCTTAGTGGGCGACCCGTGTGAGCAAAATTTAATTTTAGTCAATGAGGTAGAAATATCTATGGCTCAAATAAAAAAAAAAGAAATATATTCATTCAAAAATTAATTTGTGACTAAATGGAAAAAAAAAATTCTCAGTAAATATCAGTTTCAAGTAATATAAGAAATAAATATTTAACTGAACAATTACTTAATTTAAGAAATAACAATTATTTATGAATTTAAGTAATTGAAATTCCACCATTGAAACAAAAATACATTATTTATTTTCTTTTAATAACAATTAGTGAAATTAATTCGTGACTAAATGAAAAACGTAAGTAATATAGAAAATGATAAACTTTCAATTAAAAAATAATTTGAATATCATGAAAAAATCCATTCTAATAATAATTATTTGTTTACTATTTCTTCAAGTCAGTGAAAAAATAAATTAAATTAATGATATTTACTCATGGCTTTTCATTTCACTTTCATTCTCTATGAATTCCTCCATTTCCAATCCAGCCTTCAGCACTTGCCTAACTATCAATTCTCACTTTCACACGCAAGATCATAATTGCATTTTTCACTATTTACCATTGTCACTTTGTTCATATAAAATGGATTTAAAACGAAGGAACTCAAAAACTCTGGGAGCAAGTATTACAATGGATTTGAAATTACAAGAGCTATAATAGTGAGAAATATGAACCCTTGAATACTTTGGAACGTTATTTAATCTTTATTTGAATGCTATCTGTTCAAAAGTCCACTTCTCTGAAAGTTTGATGACGTAAAATACAAAATTGTCTAAGTTGTGTACTCTGCATTTATTTTAACATAATCATAACTCAAGTCGCAGCCCCATGCCTGTCCATGTCCTGATCCATCACCTGCCAAAATGCACAATGAAATAGTTTAATTAGCCTTGCTCTGCTTAGAGCTATGGAATGTGAAGTGAGACACGACACAGCCGTAGAGGTTGAGCCTGCTCGATACTAACTACTATATTTCTGGGTTTTGGTTGTCCTTTTCCAATGCTAGACGATTATATCATACAAAACAGATTGCTAAATAAGTGAAAAACTACTCTTTGTAATATTTCAGGACGTAACAATTTGCATTTTTTTTTTCTCTTAGATGAAAAATAATAAAAAATGTCCCTATAAAATAATTCTCTTTGATTATTGCCAAATAAAAACCAAAAACCAAAAACTAAACAGGCAGTATATATGTAGCTGACTATAGAGAGATGTATATCTCGACAGCAAGCTCAATTGTATAGTCTACGATAGAGTGCTTGCAACTTGAGCAGGGAAAGACTTGCATATGTTTTGTCATGAAGCCAAATAAACAAATAAAAAGACAAACGGTCAATAAATATTTCAGAAATTTACCAACAGAAATGTAAATTCCAACTGTTCCATGGGTTTCACCAGCCTTCCTGAGATAGTTACTAGCAGCAGCCCTATCAATAATTAACATGGCAAATTATAGAAATAATGAGTGGTAAAAGGAAGATAAGACATGCATAAAGATTCCCTTTATTTAATTACAATAACCAGTTAGTGCTTACCTATCAAATGCATGCGGTTGTCCATTATCCATCAGCAAAATATCCCCAAGCATAACCCGGAGGTTGTTCTGGTGGAAAGGAATCCCTGCATAGCCCGCGGCGGCAGCAATGCGTCCCCAATTTGGATCTCTTCCATATACTGCAGCCTATCATCATCTACAGTAAATTAGACATAGCTAAATTGGAATATCAAGTGGATGTGTTACTGTGTTTGGATTTATGCCTTGACAAGTGAAGAAGATGCCACAGAGCGCGCAATCTTCGCAGCTTTCACCTCGCTTTCTGCCCCAGTTACTGTAACCTAATGCATCAAAGTCACAATTAACTGAAAATGTAATATCATTAGAATGGATTGATTCTTCTCCTAATTGGAAGTTGTCAAACTGTCAATATTGTTTCCTACTAATTCGAAGATAAATATATTCCAGAGGTAGGATTTGCTAGTTCCAATAGACATTTGTTCAGAACTTGGTTTTGCACAAATCTAGAGCAACTTAGACTTTGTTTGTTTATCCCATAGAATAATCAGTGAATAAAAAAAACATTTTTGAGAACTCTTTAAAATGGAAGCTTACCTCAATGAGGCATGTAGCTCCTTCTCCATCCCAAGCTACTGATTTTGCAAGACCTTGCATTACCTAAATAGTCATCTCACAAAGCTTAGAAGTACACCAATCGATCTAAATCAATAACTTCTGAAGCTTCTAAATAATTATGGGGCCAACTTGTGACCATTTGAAAAAGTTGATCAAATCTGAGCAAACTCAAGAAAATGCTAGTAGATATAAAAGTACCAAGAAAAAGTTCAAATACGTGACCATTTAGCCGAGACAAAAAAATTACTCTAAGGAAGAAGATGCACAAAGTTAACATAAAGCTTACAAAAAAGCACTTTATGACCAACTAATTAATGAGAATGGAAAAGGAAAAGACAGAAATATGTTAAGTTAGCAGTCACCATAGAGTAAACGTTACTGTTCGAAGAAAGAACGCCTCAGAAATTAAGCAATGATGCCAAAATTTTTGAAAGTTTATTTTAGAAGAAACATAGCCATTTATTCAACAATCAGACCATATTTCAGAACAATAAAGAATGAAGATAAGGATCAATGTAGCCAAGCTTACTGCATCAAGGCATGCTTGAAGTTGTCTTGCCTCGTTGCAGTCGATAGACGATATTGCGGTTGATCCAGATAACCCACTAGCCAAAGCAATTACTGTGTCATTTGTACTAGTATCTCCATCCACCTGTGGCAAAACCAGTACGAATCAACTAAATCCATAACTACAGAAAATCCCACAATATGGAGACCGATCAAATGATTCAGTAGACAACTTTGTATTGCTATAAAGCAATGATATTTGTTGCAAGCAAGCATGTTGCAAAGTGATTCATATGCAAGGCTATGCATGTATAAGGAACATCTGAAGATTGTTAATTTTGGTCAATTTGGTCAAATAGCAGCAATATCTTGGTTTTGATATAAATCTTAATTTTGAAATTTTCTAGCAAGCTCTAATTTTTCACCCCTGGGTCTAAGACGACCCAAAAAGCATTTTGCATACTTCAAATGTACCGTAGAGTTGGCGAATAATTAACTGCGTCCTATTTGACCCGATGCCGTACCCTTCATGTGTTTACGATACAGGGCCAGGGTACATATTCCGCTGCCCGCACCTTGCACCTTTAATAACTGTGCACTGCACAGACTAAACCTATTTAAGTGGAAGAACACTTTTTGGCATTCCTTTAATCAATTAGCACGTGACATTCCAGAGAAAAGCAATGCATGCCACGGGAAAGTTTCAATGGTTAATCCTTCAAGCACTTTGGATCATGTACAGAATTGCAGCCCTTTTCTACCAGGCCAACTTACTGAAACCAGCATTAGACCATTTGAAATAGATGGGATAAAGAGTACCATACTGTTATTTGGTTGAAACTCCGGTTAACTGCAATTTGCACCATCTTTCTCCAAACATCAGCTTGGACAAGCGCGTCGGTAGTTATTACCTGAACAGAAATAACTGTTAATGGACGAAAATATGTGCTTCTGGAAAATCAAGAGAGAAGCAGAAGACATACACCCAACATGGTGGCCATATTTGGATGGATCATCCCAGAACCTTTGGCCATTCCCCCAACTCTTATACTCATGCCTCCAACCTGGTACATTTTAGAAAACTGTAAAATACCCATCTGTTCGCAGTGAATTTCAATTGAACAGCTCCAAATATCAAGGGATAATGCTCTTGAGAATTGAAGTTCTTTAGAGTTCATATAAACATTTGAGTAGAACAGTAGATTCAACAGAAAGAAAAACCAGAGATAGCGATCTGAGTATCAAGGAGCATTTTATAGCAATAAGAAGTGATAAAACATAAATCATACACAACAATAAACAAAATCAAATTGACTCTAAACTCTTGTTCAAAGACTTCCATCGAGTTGGCATGACACAAATGTTGGTCTTTAAGCAGTAGGTCTAGGCATTTTCTGTTGATGACCCATTATAGATGTATCAGATTCAAGCTTTCATCCACAGGATTCTCTTTGAACTATGCTAACAAATACCCAAGACGATGCCACTCCATATACAAGTTTAATTAAAAAAATTAAAAACATACTTGGGACTCGATTGCCACACTCTTGCTCACAAGGTCAGTAGTTGTAATTGCCACTGCTGCAGAACCTGCCCTGCGCATCTACGGGAAATGTCAAGAAAATGATCTGTTGTTGAATTATCTACATCATAACTAAAAAGCAGAAGAGAAGAAAAGGCAAATATGGAACAAGAGCTTATTAAAAGTTTAAATTAAATGATAGAAACATGAGAATTACCCTTCAAGAGATGATGTGAGAGAATTCACTAATTCAGGAAGTGCATTTAGAAGTGCTTCCTGCAAATGCCACTATCGTATGAGAATATGCTGAATGGTAGAGTGCAAATCAACAGAACCAATATAGCAAGCTGCAAATATCTAACATGCATGGACAATCTGTCTTTACCTTTTTTATTCTGTGACCAATTACACCAGTAGATTCAATCAACACTTCCTCTTGCTTCAAATTAAGTACCTAGAGCAATGAAAATACATGATAATAAGTGAACTAGAATCAGACAAAAAATGATCTGAATGAGGCTGAGATGTTCAATTTTAAGATTGAATACCTTAGCAAGGGCGTCAGCACATTCTAGGACATCCTGGTAACCTGCATCACCCTGGAAATCATTTGAATGCATCTTAGCCACAAAAGAGACAGCCCACTCTCACACTAACAACAATTTATGAGGTTGGGTACAGAAATTTCAATTTTAGACATAAATTCCATATGGGAAAATCAAATAACCATTGAAATCCAACTGCACACAGACAAAGAATAGGTAATAAACAAACTAGGGACCACAACTTCTAGGTAACTATATGTCAAAAGAAAACGAATTGGATGAGAACGATCTGAGAAAACTTACTGTTGCAGCATTTGCTTGACCAGCATTTATTAACACTGCTCGTGCCTGAGGCAGAATAGAGCCATTAGAGAACACTCTACAAAACTATCTACATGGTCATCATTCAAAGAGAGACTAATAATCATATAAAAATAATGCAGAATGATTCCCTGGCATACCGTTTTAGAAATGTCTAATGCATTTTTACAGTATAAGACAGGTGCAGCAGCAACCATGTTTGTAGTGAATGCCCCTGAACATAGAAAAAGCAAAAAAATATGCAGCTAAGAAAAACCTGCCCAGCTGCGTGATAATAAGATCGCTGTGCCAAATCTAACATCAGAAAGTTTAGATAAATGTACAAAAAGTAAAGCTAACCTGCAGCTGCAGCATCAACATCGCAAGTGACAAGTGCAAGATCTGGTTTGTATCCTTGAGCACGTAATCCACCATAGATGCCTGCAGCTTTGAATCCCTTTGCAGCAGTGACTCCCCCTGGAATCTATATTCACAGCCCTAAAACTGAATTATCAAAACTGAAAATATAAATAAAAAAGAACTCCGGTACCAACCAACAATCTTGGTCCTTATATTCCTTAAGCACTTAGTAAGAAAAAGAAATGTTGGACAGAGGTCCATGATTCTAGCAATAAATCTATGAATTAGTCAACTCTCGTTTTATTTTTTCTTTTTCAAAAGAAGTAGACTCTGTTTATTAAATTTAAGAATAAGGTAGTCAGTTTTTCAAATCGACGTACAGAATTTGACTCCCTTTTTACTACCATAAGTTCAAAACAAGCCACGCAACAACATGTTTTGGTAACTGATGATGAAGAACAATGAGGTACAAGGTCAACAATCGGCTTACTTCTGCACACAAGTCAATTATAAAAGATGATGGAAATGCCATTACAAAAAATGAAAATGCAACTTTCATAGCAAAGCAGCTAAAATAAACTTTAATATACTGTATTATTTCGCTCTTTTTTTTTTTTTGCTTTTTTTCTTTCTTTTTCCCTCTATAAATGGTATCGGGCAAACTATAGATAATTGCTTCGCTACAATTTGAAGTGAAACCCATCAAAAGATCTATAAACTCATTAGCAAATGAAACAGAAAGAAGCTTTCCGATAGCAAACACAAAGAAGCAAGAACCATGTATTTTCAAACATAATAAAGAAAAAAAATGTCACCTGACTCCATGGCCCTTCTGGGATAAAAATGGGAGCTGCAGGGATATAGTTGGCTGCCTCATCCATGCTAGACGCAACCGCAAATACTTTAAAATTCCTCTTAGTCAAACTAAATGAGCTAAAAATCTGCAAAACCCACAATTTAAAAGAAAAAGAATGATAATTTGTAAAAAGAAAAGAAAAAAGAAAAGAAAAAAGAAGAAAACTAAAATTTTTTTGACTTACTTTAGACGTGTTTAGTTCAGGAAATTTCATGGAAACGTAGTGAGGAACACAGCAATACATTTTCTGAAATGGAATTGATATCTGTACTTGAAATTTGGGACTTGGAATCAAATTATTTTGCTCTAAACTGGGTGGCTGCTCAAGAGATGGGTATATGAATCTTGCAAAATTACTACACTAGCAGTGTGTACTGAGAACTGAGTAGGGTTTTACGTCTTAATCACTTCGAAGTAACGCTAAAAGGAATACTGTTCTGATTCCCTTCGAAATTGATTTTGATATTGTTTGGATCGATGGTTTTTAAATCTATTGATTTTTTTTTTTTTAAGATTACACTTTTTTTGGGATATTCTTTGTTTTATTAGTTAAACATACCAAAATTATTTATTTTAATAAAAATTAGACTTTGGACTATTTGGTATAATTTTAAATGATAACTCCCTCTTCTATTTTTAGAATTTCACGTTCTTAATAAAATCATTAAATTTATGTAAATTACAATAAATTATTAAATAAATTGACTATATTATCTTTAATTTAATATTAAAATTTTAAAAAATTATTAAATTATAATAATAATTATTACTCATATATAAGGGTAAATATGAAAAAATATATATTTTCTCCATCTCATATTAAGAATTTAATCAGCAAAAATTATTTTGTCTTTTCTACTCTTAACTCATTCAAATATTGATAAAAAATTTTCATTTAATGAATAATTATAAAGGTTATTATAAATTTAAAAATTTTATAAATTTTTTAAGAAATAAAAATTATAATAACAAGTAAACAAGATGAGACAGAGAGTTACTACTCTTTAAAACTGCAAATGTGACAATTATTATAAGACAAAGGTAATAATTTTTAAATATTACACATTAACTTAAAATTGAAGGAGCAAGATCAATATTATTACTATTTCCTTTATTTTAAGACTGACTACTAGATTACTATTAAGAGACAATCCCTTTGTTGTAGGGTAGCTACTTTTAAATCTTAACATTAGTTTCCAACTAGAGTCAATATAGTGAGACTAAAAATGAATCCAGTCACTTGTTTTATAGATAAAAATGAAAATGAACCATGTCAATTTCTGAGCGGCTCCAAACAACTTATTCAATAAGTTTAATTAGCCGATTTCCATTATTCTTATGAAGATCATTTAATAAATAATCAAGCTAGAGGTTTAGAACGAGGCTTGAGCCTTCGTATCAACTAGGCTCACAACCTGATCTCGAACTTTTTCCAAGTTTGGATTCAAGCTTAAATTGTTTATAACACAAACGAGTCAAGTTCAAACTTTGAGTATACATTTAACAATCTATTTTGCAATCAATAGAACTCAGCTTGTCTCAACTCAATCCCATTTATGAGAGAATCAAACCTGTGATCAGATAAGCAATAAACAAGTTTTACCTAGGGTGTCAAAATGGGTTGATGGGTT
Organism: Jatropha podagrica; assembly: GCA_947857235.1. Taxonomy (NCBI): domain Eukaryota; kingdom Viridiplantae; phylum Streptophyta; class Magnoliopsida; order Malpighiales; family Euphorbiaceae; genus Jatropha; species Jatropha podagrica. The sequence continues at coordinate 31,796 of CANUEP010168441.1, forward strand.
GGATTCGATATGGATTTATCTAACACGCGATATGATTAAGGTCAACAAGAACCCGATCCGTTTAATAATTGTGTTAAATTTTTCAACACGAACACGACACGTGTAATCCGTCTATTATCATAAATAAATTAAGTGGATCGTGTTAACCCATTAGCATTCATGTAACCCGCTTAATATCATAAATAGGTTATGTGGATCGTGTTCATCTATATACAACCCACTTAACCTGTTTATAATATTTTTAAATTTTAACATATTTAATTCAAATAATATTGAAAAATAATTTTTTATATAAAATATATAGATTCTCTAATATTCATTATTAAAATAAGAAAAAATTAATATAAAAATAAATTTTAAATAGGTTTTTAATTGGGGATTTATATTCGACACTATAATTATCTCTATACCCAAAAATAAACATGTTACTCATCTAACCCGTTTATATTTGTGTCATAAATAAATGACCCGTTTATGACACTAATCCGTTTAACCTTAACTCTAATCTGTTTATTTCGCGTGTTAAACAAATCGTGTTCACGTGTCAAAATCCATTTTGACACCCCTAGCTTTACCATCAACCAACACCACAGGTGATATCTTTACTGAAATCTCAATAATCTTCATCCCAAATTTACCCTTCTTAATCTCTCGCCATTTGTGTAAGTTCTTATATGCTATTGCATCCTTAACCAGTTCATTGGCCAAAGAGACATACAAAAAATGGTTCAGTCTCCTAAAAGATACAGTGACAAATTGTATAAACTCGAGGATCGATGACTTTAATTCAGAGTCAAAAAGTCATATTGTTTACTAGATCACACATCAGAAGGTCATTTGCAATTAAATCTACACCTAATATTCCTATTAGAAGGATTAGTCTTAATTTGTATCCGGTTACCATTTGCACCGTAGAGGGAACATTAATGATCTTTTTCTATACTCGGTCCAAAGTTGCTGCAATTACAGCACAAGTCACTGTATTCTTCAAGATCAATTTCAGCTGTTTATGAATAAATCTTAATAGGAGGAATAAGTCGCATTTGCCACATTGTTCAGCTAAAGTAACCAAAAATAATAATAATAATAACAACAACAGCAAACAGAGTGTCAGCAACAAATCGCTCAATTTGCTACCCAACCTAACATGTATTCTTGGCTATCTAACATATGGCTTCCAAGTACCTTCCACTACAATGAAATCAGAACTCAATGCAAATATGTTATCACCCACACCATCCAATTGTCTTGTTTGTTCTATAACCAGTTTCAGTAGGCTCTTGTACCATTGAAGGTGGAGGTCTCTGCTCCCTTGGCTTTGCAGGGTCAACAAAAATTACCCATCCATCCAAGTATTTGGCATTCATGTTTTCTCTGGCCTTTTCAGCTTCTTCTATAGTTGTATATGAGACAAAACCAAATCCCCTCGATCTTCCAGATACTCGATCTACTACAACTTTTGCTGGATATCCAAATGGCAGAAAATGAGATAAGAGAAACATCCTAAACCATATTACAAGAACTACACACAAAAAATATATATATTGCATTTACCTTCAACGAGCTGGCCAAAAGGAGAAAATGCCTCTTTTAGCTTCTCATCTGTTGTTAGTCTTGAAAGGCCTGCTCATCACCCCAAAAAAAAAGAACCATTCAAGTTTTCAAATTTCAAAATAAGCATGCATTTCACTTTTTTATGGCTGACAACTGGAAACTGCCATACTTGAACAAAAATTCAAATAACTAGATCATACATAAGAAATGGCATACTAATGGGATGCTCTTTTTTTTGTGAAGTGAAAATTTTTAGAAAAGGAAAGAGGAGAAGGAGAAAGAAAGTGAGGTGGGGGGACAAAGACTGTATAAAGGAAGTTACATAATATAATTCTTTGTATGTTTCTACTTGTAGTTATCTCCAACACTTGCTTATCCATGGTTATCTGTATTTATCTAGATCGGATGATCGCATTTTACTAGTTACCTTGTATACTCTACTTAAGCTATACCAACTTTGTACAAAAAGGATTGTAAAAAAGGTTATTTCATTATTCCTCAAGACCAATCTTCTTCTATATTTAACTCGTGGCCTCCATTTTAAAAAAGGCGCTGAACTGTTGTTCCACTAATAATATCGATCCCCGATTTCCATATTTCTATTATCTGTGTCAAATGAAAATTAAAAAAAGCTTAACACCCATGTCCATGGAGACTGAGGCTGTATGCAAACAACTTTTCTAATTAATACGGGACAGGCTGAGATAGAGGCTAGGCTTGAAAGGAAGGGTGATATCACGTATTAGAAAAAATTGACAAAATATGGATGCTTGGTGGCAAGAATTATAAGAGCAGCAAGAAACTAGGTAATAAGAACTTCTGGTGGGAAAATTGGTATGTATATATATTGGGAAACTGAGCAATGTGCGTGATTTAGAGCCATCAAAAATAAAAAAAAAACTAAACAAGATGCAATTGGCCTCATACAGCAACTGGAGTTACCTGAAACGTGTAATGAATTTAAGGAGATTGTGAACCAAAACAAAACGTATTTAAGTGCAGATAGAACTGTAAGAGGGAAATACCATAACCTTTCCTTTAAATTTTGTTTCTTGGGAAAATGCATTCGTAATGTTTTTCTTTCTAACATGTATGAAACAGAAAAATGGTACAAAGTGAAGTGACTTTGAACCAAGTAAATAACATGGATAAAATCAGGCTTCAAGCTGAGCATCTAAGAGGACTTCAAGTGGGAAGACTCTTACTGCCGCTACTCTAAAGGTAATTACAATCCTCTTTTCTATATTTTCCATGATAATGAGGATCAGATGCACTACAGTTATATCTAGGTTCATTATCATGAAACTCAAACTTTTCTCCTACCAAACTATTAACTCATCCAGAAACCAAAGTGGAAAGAAAAGTAAGGAACGCTACCATAAATCAGCAAACATTTAACAACAGAGCAACTCTTCATTTAATCCCACAGAAATAATAGACCTTTGGTCTCAATAGGATGAAATCTATCTTCTGCCAAAGTAATTAACTCACCCATAATCGTCAAAACAAAATGAAAAACATACAGCCAACTTCTGAGTAAGAGTAACAAATCCAACTGAAAAATCAGCGTGTATTCAATAGAGATTGATTTTGCATATTGAAGAGAGAGGAAATTATACAGATCCAACTACATTACCAAACCTCATTCCATACGATCTCATTGCCACGAAACATTTGAAGTAAACGAATAGCAAGAAACGAAAAGAAAAATTGAAGCAAAGAACAAAATTACTGTCAATTACTGATATAGAAGAACTTGAAGGGAACAAAGATTGATCAATTGGAAATTTAAGCGTAAGGGAAACACATGGAAAAGGAAAGTTTACCGCTGATGAAAAGCTTAGGAGAAGTGAGCGTTGAATAGAAGAGACGCGACTGGAGGGTAGAAGACGCTGAGGATGATCTAATAAGAACTCGTCGAACTGTGGAAGCGAATGCCATTTATTCTGGAGTGAGTTCTCCAACGGATCAGATTTCAGAGGCTTCAGGAGTTTAAAGCGCCGGTAAAACCCTGAGAGAAACCCTTCCTATTTCTAAGTATCCAATTAGAAACTTCGCGAATGTCGCTTTGTTTTCTTTGACATTTTAACTAGTTGGACCATCGCCTCCCTAGTCCAATTGTAGGGGGGAGCATAACTCCCAACCAACCTTGGTCCCAAAATATACGTCTTCAAAGTTTTTACACGAAAAATAAAAAATAAAAATAATTTTTTAAATTATATTAAAAATAATTTTTTAAATTATATTAAAAATAATTTAATTAAATTATTCTTTTATCTCAAAATTAAGAATAATTATAAATGTAATTGTTATATTTAATATAAATGAGAATAAAATTGAAAAATATTATTTAAACTGTTCTGTATGATTTTCGAACAAAATAATTTTTTTAAAAGGAATTTGACATAATGCGATTTTTTTATTTGCTTTTATTTCTATCTACAAATGAAAATTGAGATTTTCACTTATCCCATATTTATTGGATTTTTTTCTACTGTTATTGACTTGATTTTATGCACTCTCAGTCAATTTTAATAAAAATAAAGTTAAAAGGCTAATATTAATAAATAAAACTTTAAGGATATAATGGGTAAAACTCAATAAGTTGAGAGACCTATATATGCATTTTGCAAAATAATACTACTACTTGGGTCCTAAAAAGATTGTTCATTTTTTATTTTTACACATTAAAAAATATGGTTAGAAGACAAATTTATATATATAACTTTTCTATTATATTCATTTTAAATAACGCATGAGTATTAAAATAATAACTAAAAATTAATGAGGATTATTGTAAATAATAACTAAAAATTAGTAAGTAATTTCTATATTGGTATCCTTGTAAATTTTGTTTTTCAAGTCACTGCTAATCATTTAAGATGATAAATCATTTTAGTTGTTTTTTTAGGTTATTTAATTTTCTTTTCAATAATTTATTGTCATGGGTTCATTTGAAACAAATCTTGGATCTAATTTATCGTGTTTATTTTTATTATTAGCTTGAGCATTTTTGGTATTTTTTAATGGGATTAAATGTTTTTGGTATCCATTTTATGGAATTGTATTGCAGTTTCTTCTGTTTTTGCAATTTTCTCATTATTGAAGAGTTTTTTTTTATGTAACAGTTTAAAATATAGGATGAATCATTGACTCATCTTGATCGGAGATTTTAGATTTTTAAGTTCAGAATTGATTATTTACTAATGGAGCTTGATAGTATGATATATTTATTTATCAACATTTAGTGATATGTTCATTAATTAAAGTTTAATACTTTAAACTCTTCTGCCACAATTATTAAGTTTTTTTTATCCTATTTGAAAAAGAAATTAGCCTTTATTCGAAAAAAGAATTAGTCTTTATTCGAAAAATTAATTTCCTCTGCCAAAATTATTTAGAAAGAGAAGTTTTTATTGATTATATTTGATTTTTTATTCCTAGAGAAATACTGTGAAGCACTTGTATTATACTCTATCAATAAATTGTCATTTAAAGAAAAAACTACCATTACAAATGTCATTTTAAAGTGATATGCAACGCCTACTTGTAATTACACTCTAACCTAAGTCTCAAATTGAGGCGACACACCATTTTGCAAAATTCCTCCAATGGTTTCGTTTCACTTCTATTGCCTCCACATCCCAAAGATCCACCTCACCGTGGAACCAGTGTGCGGCTCTTCGTCAGCAACAGAGTTTCCTCCCGGCGGCTTTTTTCCGTTGGATGCAAAAACTTTCTACTTCACACGAATGTCTCTTAGAGGCTCCCACTCGAATTTCCAGTCGGCGATGTTTTCTGGCACAGTTCAGTTTACTTTTTTTTTTTTTTTCCAGTCATTCCTAAAGAAAGTGTAAATGAGACGCTATGAGGTACCGACTGTCGTGTATTTTATTTTACCTTTTGGGAACTTCACAAACAATTTTGCTTTGGGAGACCTGTCAGTAGCAGCAGCTTTTTCATAAGCTCGACTCTTATAAAGATGAATTATTGTTGCTCGTCTCTGTCTTTGCCTATGGCGACAATAATGAATTTTTCCAATTACTCCACTATGCTCCTTTTAGTACTGGCGTTGCTCTCAACCGCGTCCCTATCGGTAACACACCATTTTCTAGATTTTTGCATTTATTTTATTTGCCACAATTCATTTTATTAGCATTTCCGTTGGCCTAACCCATTTTCTTGTTGATTGAATATGACCTGCCTTTGATTTTCTGGACTTGTGCCTTTTTCATTTGGGAATGTTGATTGGGTACTATTTTGAATCTGATAGTAGTGATAAAAGATCGTTTGAATGTAATAATTTTGCAGATTGACTGGCTCACTATGGTTCGTCTTTGGCCATGGGGAATCATGTTTTTGACTCCCCTCCTCAGGGTTTGGCTAGTCTTCTACAGAATGATAGTTGTGTGGCTGCATACCCTGAAAACATCTTGATTTAATTTTTGTTCTTTTCTTTCCAAAAAAAAAAAAAAACAGAAAGAAATATCGTTTGCTCATTTAGGCGTTGCTTTATTGGTGGCGGTGGTTTGTGGTGGCTGTGTATGTAAGTAACCGAAAGTGGTATTTGAGGAAGAAGACAAATCTCTCTCTCGAGTTTAGTCTCTTTTCTGCTCGCAAGTGGATTACTTCAAAATCAGTCAGCCGAAAAACAACTTAATTTTCCGAGAACTACAGAATCCTACATTTGATAACTTGACATCCAACAGTTCAGTTCAGATGAGGAAGAAGACAGATCCATCACATCTCCAACTCAACTTGACCACTGCATTTTTCCAAATGATACATTTCAAACTCAGCTCGAAAGAAAAAGGACCATACCAAAACTAATAAGCAGCATGTTTTTCTTGCACATGACATTTGAGCCACCAAAAGAAAAACAATATTCTATGGGCTTTATGCACTCATCCTTTTTATATCACATAACCCTGTATTCCTCCATCTGATTTCTCTTCTTTTCTTCAATTGTATTCCAATTTGTACAAGAAAACAATGCTCAGTAAGACATGCTGGTTGGCTGTAAAAAAAATCCCGCAGCAATAGTACAGAAAAAAGTGAATTGCAAGAAAAATAAAAACCCACAAGCTCGTAACATTCTTTTTTTCCTTTTATGTATCTATAATTAACTTCTGGGAGGTCGGTCTGCTGCTAGTCAATTATCTGGCGAACCTCTTTCTCCAGCATTGTTGTGCCCTTGAATATCGTCACCTGCAGTTCCCTCGTATATTTTGACAGCTGAGCAAATAAAAACAAAAATCTGAAATCAGTGTTCGGTCAAGGACTGGCAACCGAGATAAAAGATGCGGAAGCCAAAACAATCCCAGGATAAGATGCGGAAGCTAAAACAATCTCAATCAATAAGCTGATTAAAATTTATCCAATACCTTTTAGGAGTATGTCATTATCCAATTGCTCAAATGGCAACCATGTGATGTTTTGAGTTGGCTTAAGTAATCTAATGTGGAATGAAGTTGATAAAATGAGACCATTTTTAAAAAATTTTATGTTTGTTGCAGTCAAACATTACTTTTTGACATCATCACGGACTTAAATATGAATAAACCAAAATGGAAAGAAAGATTTTTATAGCCAACTCCAACTAGTTTGGGGTTAAGACTTGGCTGCTGCTGCTGCTGCTGCTGTCCTTTGTTGCAGCCAAAACATTGCTTACTTGGGTTTTTTAAGTTCCATGCGAATTCATGGTTTCAGTACTGCGTGTATCCATCACAGGAAAAAAGAAAAGATTTCTATGTTTCATGAAATTGCAAGTTAAAGGCGGAACTTACTTGTCCCTCGCTCATCTTTCTGAAGCCAAATCTCCTTGTCCAAATTGACTCAGCTTCCTCAGCTGCTGGTAGCACCAAGTTAACCACATTGAGGGAGCAAAGTAATCTCTCAATGCATGAGAATAATGCTTGGAAGTAACCCTGATTTAAAAAATTATAAGAGTATTGGGATTATCCATTAGCAAGCTCGAGAACCATGTAAAGAAGTATACAAAATGAAAATTAGAAACTGAGCACTTACTTTTCCTTGATGTTCTCTACTCGTTGCAACTAGAGGAAGCTCAGCAACCTCCCTACCAAAAATCCTAAGAAGACCAGCTGATACGACGACATTCCTGCAGCGTCATTGAACAAACAGCAATTACTAATGCCAGATATATCCTGCATAATTACTGACCTAAAGAATGAAAAAGGGGAAAATCATGAAAGTAACATACTTCACAAGTAATAGCACACAGTACATTCCCCCGAATTCTTGGCCAGAAATATTTCTCCTGCAAAAAATTCAAATATCAAATAACTATATTAAAAATTTCAATCTTGAAAAAATAACAAGAACCTAAAAGTTGAAAGTAAATAGAAAATGCAGAGACCCAAGACAACTAGAACAAGAAAATAATTGCAGTCCTGGTTAATACGCAATTCACTTCATGTTGATGCTTCATATCACAATGAAATTTGGAGAGAAAATATGGAAACCACTATTCCTCTCACAAGAAAGGAGATGTAAAGACATTTTTTTTCCCCAGATGGATGGGAAGACCCATATTGTTTTTGGTTTGATGTTCTAATTTCCTTTCAAATTGAATATTTTAATATTCAACCAAAATGAGATTAATGAGCAATTTTTCTTATATTTTCCAACTGTCCTTTGCCAATCATCTCCCTGACCACGCAACTCATTGTTAGGATGAAAACTCATGGGGCCTAACTTGAGTGTTTGCAGACACAGAAACAGAAAGAAAACAAGAAAAGGTGGAACCTTAGATAAAGAAGAGAGAGAGAGAGAGAGAGAGAGAGAGAGTATAAAAACAAGAAAGGATACAGTAGGGAGGGAGAATTGAGAGAGATATCTTAAATATATTTTTGTTGTAATGCTTCAGCTGATTCATTTATACTTGGCATTCCGCATTGCATAATTTCGATAGTAGCATGACCAGCTAATCTAATACGAGAAACAAAGATTCTTGCTACACCACATGTCCATCTAGCAGTTCTTGTGCACAAATGAAACTACTTAATATTTAAGTTCCAATGTAACTGCAAGAAGTATTCCCAAAAAGTTCAGGGACAACCTGCTAATATCTTTACATTCCCCTGTATGTGTTAATGAGAAAACACTTCAAAGAAGGAACTGTACATTCATGTGGCCGCACAAATTACATGTAACTTTACATGCATATCAGGACAAGGCCATAAAGAGAAGCTACAAAATCAGGGGCTGTGTACTCAAAAATATATTTGCAGCATAAAGATAGTTCAAGCAGGAAAATTACTTATAAGCAAGAAAGAAAATAAAAATGAAAGGACAATTTACCCATAGACCATAACAGGAATCAAATCACGACCAGTTTTTGCAACAATGGGATCAAAACACTCCTGCCAAAAGAACAGGCTCATAGTTAGGCAAATGTGTCCTAAATTTATAAATTACATGTATATCATACACCTACCACACAACTTGTAGAATTACAAAAATAAAACGCAAGTAAAAGGGTGGCACACATGGGTGAAGGTCCTTCCATAGAAGAGAATATCCTTCCTCTTGATGATCTTCCAATGGACAATAAGGCATCAGATTACAAGTCATGTTCAAGGCCTAGTAATATCTACTTTTCCCTCCAACGAAAATTTCAAATGACATATGACCAGCAAAGAACCCTTATCCACTGTTTCACCTCCCATATGTCCAAACTGATATAAGTTTTGGTCATATAAATCTCTCACCATTCAAATACTAAAATTCCTAATTTATGCTTGTAAGTTAATAACTTAACAATTTGCAAATGGTTTAAAGTTTTTACATTGAATTAAATGAAGACATATTTTCCATCCTTATATCAGTGAAAACAATATGATATGCTAAACATCAATGACCAGGGTGCGAGGTTCAGGAAGAATACAAATTAGATGGAAGAAAATTCAATTCTGCATGTGGTCCACACATTGAGTAAGATGGGAATGTAAAAAAACAAATTATTGTATCAATGACCAAGGAGAATTGAATGACAACCTATGGGCGTGTCTGGTAGATGTATCATAATTTGCTGTAAATTATAAGCTGCACTTGTTTGCTTGCAGCATGTCTGAAGAAGTATCAGAGGCCCAGCTCACTGGTACCATGAACTAGACTTCCTGACTGTTAGAAAAAAGGCTAGAAAGGAAGTCCTGAGCATACTTATATTGATTTTATCATAGGAACATGCAACAGATAATGTCACCAACTACTTGTTTTAAATTGACATCAGCATTCACAATGCAGTTAGTGCTAGGCAGCTGAAATAAACCAAATAATAGGCAAATGAAAAAAGTACTAATCACAGTTATTTTCAGTGAAGTAAAAAAAAAAAAAAAAAGAAAGGGAGAAAGAAATCCTGCAAAGTATCAACATACTCGAAAAATTGCAGCTGTAGCCGACAACAATGAAAGATCTTCTTTGCGGCGACTTTTTCCCATCAGAATTCGCCATTGAACATCATTTGATAGTCCGTCAATAAATAATCCTTTCTCAGCATGCTTTCTAGTTATGATATCCAACTGCAAAGAAGGAATCATCTGTATTCCACTAGAAACAAAATCCTGTAGAGCCCCAAAGATTCTATGGCAGTCATTAGAACAGAACCAATTATCCTTAGGGATCTCCTGTTTTCGTATTTACAACAAAAGTTAGCAAGCTTCTTTATTGCATTGTAAAGACTTAACATCACAATATTATACACTTACTTTTAGATCACATCGTCCACTGTCACGCAAGCACCCAACATGGAATTCTCTCTCACACTGGAAAATAAGACAAAGTCAGTTAAGCGGAAAACAATAATCAGAACTTGAAGAAATGCTCTTGTAAGGGCTCCAAAGAGAAGGTCAATCATACTTGGTCACAAAGGATAACTGTTCGATCATCGAAGATGTCAGTGCTAAAATCATGAGCCCTGATAAACATAACAAAAACATGAACAGGTGTGACACAAAGTAAAAGTATATTCTATGAACAAAGAGCAATTCTTTTATTGACAAAATTCAAGAGATCAAACCAACAAACAACTAAGACGAATTTCAACTCTAAAAGGAAAATTTGAATCATGGAACAATACAAACCCCTGTTACCAGTCATTTTTAATGCAGTATTACATATCAGGGACTTACAAATTTAAGCAACTTTACAAATAAAACAAAAGCCAACAATGTTATTTGATTCAACAAAAGAAGTATACGATATAATTAATACTTTTATTTAATTCTTTCTCAACTTATCCCTTCCCGCTGTTGATTTTCTTTTTCATCAACTTATTTTCTTGCTATTGAACCATTTCCAATAAATAAACAAAAGACCATTGACTCAATGAACAACATAATTAAACTTGCCTAATCCATCATCTTTCATCAATATTGCCTTCACATTTAGAAGCCAACACAGTTCCTCAATGATTATCTATTCAATTATTTTTTTGGTCTTAAGATTGACAAGTTTCTAAGAATAAGAGTAAAAGCACAAATTCACCGAAAAACAATTTCCCATATATAAACTGGCATGAAGGAGAACTTTTATAGTACCATAACTCATCCAACTATAATGATGGCAGTGAATGTTGATTGATGGAAAGACAACACAACTTAAATAAGAATCCTAGGCTAGATGAATCAAAATACAAGGATGGACCAAATAAATTGATAAACGCATCTATAACAAGATGGAAGTGCCCCTATTGAAGGAAAGTTGATAAAAGGAATGATGATTTGGAAATATGCATCATTTAGACTAACATATTCAACTATACAAAAGGTTGAGCATATTGAATTTGTGTGATAAAGGAAAGAGAGGAGCAATCCAAAGATGATATGTAGGGAAGTGGTCAAAAAAGAAAAAGGATCCTTCCAACCAACCCCAACTAACTTGGGACTGCTTAGTTAAGTTAATAGGTATGAGAAATGGATAAAAAGAAAATAGTTTGCCCTTAACTTATAGTCCGTTATTACTGATGAAAAATTTGTCCTTATGAAATACAATGTTCGACCTTTTTATTCAGTTTATACTTTGAGATGTCTAATTCAAACCCTGAGTAAAGAAAAGCCCATATGGCAGTTCCAATGCTAAATGAACCTTAATTATATATGAGTAAAAATTTCTTTTGTCAAAATCTCATCAAGGAGGAAGAACTCTCTATTTAACATAGCTCTTTCATGCGAATTGCTTGTAGGTTTAATGCTTGGGAGACATCATATTGGCATTCTGCCATTGTTGCTGACTATGTTAAGGACTGAAATAGATAAAGTCAGAAGCATGTTATATGGCTGTCATATAGGATTCTAGAAATTTGTTAGGAAGGGATAAAAACAATGTCTTCCATTGTGCTTGCGGCATTAGCAAATCTACTCTTTTTGCAGGATGTTTAAGTGATAAGCCTCCTCCTAAAAGACACATGTTCCTAATGGTATTTGTTGACTTGGAAGAGGATCCTCCGTTAATTCCTCGGAAGCAACTATGTTCAACTTTGTCATGCCTTCCATGAGAACTGCAGGATTTGGAGAAAGAGACATCGTCCGAGGTTTTGGATTTACCAAAGGATGTGATGGTGAGAGTGAATGGAGTAGACAAGGCAAGATGAATGAGATCTGATATGGGCTGCTTCATGCTTGTTAAGGAACGTCAATTGTATTTATGTATATAGTAGGATTTTTAGGAATCCTTTCCTAAAGAGTGTAGGAGTCTACTTGTATATAATTGGCGTCTTTTCTTTTATTCAGTATGAATACACAATTCTATTCACAACGCTGAATTATCTCACTGTCATTGAGGAACCACAACTTAAGGCATCTCCTAATCTTTCTAGAATACTAGTTACAAGACATGCAGCCATGCAAATAAAGGTAGAATTTTCTAAAACAAAGAGTCTCCAACTACAGATTAACTCAAAATAAGGGGAAGATTTCAGAGAATAAATATCTGAGTGAAAACAAGGAAAGTCAGTGCACTGGTTGGCTTTTACATCGTGAATGAACCGAAAATTTAAGACTTTGCCTATTCATCTAATGGTGCATGCAGAGTAGAAGCTATTTTGATAGTGGATAAGACGATTTAGGCAAAAAGAAACCAAGAAAAACAAAATTAACGGTTGTTGAGAACCCCACAGTGTTCAAATAACAAATCCACAAAGAGCATATAAAAGTGCAAAGTTAGCTAGCTAGTAATTCTAATAATTTAGCATTGGTTGGCCAAGCTCAAGTAAGCCATATTATCAACTTTCACTTTATGGGTTCTAACCAATTCACCTCTACCCTTTTAATTCTCAAATTGTAATATGGTATCAAAGCAGGTCCGGCCTGGTTCAGTTATCTCTCAGTTTACCAATGTTGCCTTTTGTTTAAATTCAGACCCTAGTACAGATGTCCAATCCAAGCGAGGCTCATTGAAGTTCAATTTCAAAGGGCAAAGCCCAATTCAACTTGAAAGGGAGAATTTCAAGTGTCAACTGGATTCTAGTCCCAATTGCACTTGAGGGGGAGTGTCAAGAATCCCACATTGTTCAAATAACAAGTCTATAAAGGGCATAAAAGGATGGAAAGGTAGCTAGCTAATTGGTTAGTACTAACCTTCTAGGATTAATTGGCCCAACCCCAAGTTCACGTTATCAACTTTCACTTCAAGGGTTCTATGATCTTATCCAATTCATCTCTACCTTTCAATCCTCAAATTGCAATAACCATTTTAAGAAAACTACAATCATATCGAATACCTTCCTAATCTTTGTAGGGTCTGGTACAAATGTTTATTTCAGCACATTAGTAAATTTTTTACAGCTTCAAGCTTATCTTTGCAATTTTAAGCTTTTATAATTGACCAAAGCTCAAAATCTTAGGTCTTAATATGCAATCCCAAATAGCATAACAGTCAAACATAAGTATGACCATAGTTTCAGAACCGCCTGTTTCAGTGTCAAAACCGTCGGTTCCAATAATGTAAAAGAAGGCTTTTAGGCGGTTTCTAGGACAGTTTAGGAACCACCGATTCTAGTTTTGTTCTGGCTTGAAACTGAAATTAGATAATTTATTTCAAGTTTTTTAAAATTCTTTATAGATATGTAGCTTGAATAAATAACAATGATAAATATTAATATTGAAAAATTCTAAAACAATTTAATAAAAATTTTAAAAATTTATTTTAAAAATTATAAAAAAAACAAAAAATAAGTTGGGAGTTCTTTTCAAAATATGTTTTTCACGTTTGAATCCAAAACAGCTGGTTTTAAATCAAAACTGCCTATTTCCAATTTAAAAAATGAAGAACCAAAACTGAACCTTAAGTACACTGTTTTTGGTTAAGGTTTGGAACCAGGAGCCATCGACCATGGATGAGTGTCACTTTAGACTAGTTCAGTTTTGTTTTGGTTTTGGTTTGAAACCAAACCATGGTCATCCCTAGTAAAATGTTTGGTAGTTGGTACTTGAAATCCAAGTCCCTTTAGGATTAGGGGTTTCAAATTGCTTTCAAGTCCATAAGTAATCAAGCTTGTAATGCTTTTTGTTCAGTTTTCAGGCATAGAATTTCTAGCATTAGCAAACTCTTGGATTAGGAAGTTTAAGTGACCTTTGATTTACTATTGTTCACAGGTATAGTTCTGGAGCCTTTACCGCTCCACAGACATCCAAGCAATCCCCTTTCTATTCTAATATTTTGCTGCTTTATCCTTGTTAAAAATTCTAGTTATTCACCTACGTTTCCACTTTTTCTATATTTCAAATAAACATAGAACCAAGCCTGAATTACCATTCCTCCAAGCTTTCTCATATCGTAATTTTTAGAATTGGAACAAAGTACATAATTGTCCAAATCAGGGGGAAACCAGATTTAACATCCATCCTTGCGCGCGCGAGCGTGTATGTTATATATGTATATAGATAGATAGGACATCGAACGTCATCACATATGTTCATGAAGCCATAAATTTTTCATTTTCTGCATATTATAAAGGATTTTCCTGCTGTTTCCCATGGGTTGCAATACGTTGCTACCCATTAATCTAATTTATTTGCATATCATATCAGCAGGACAGTTTAGCTTTTATCCCTATGTAGTCCCATCACATTAAAAAAGAATTTTCACTATTACCAAAAATATAACAGACTAAAAGTTCTGGAGGAACTAACCTGCAAACAGCACAACCACCAACTTCATACTCTGGCATTTTAACAACCCGAGTCAACCGAATAATTATTGGTCTTGCGAAGTTTCCTCCATGTCCAGACTTAATACAGCTTGGACACTGCCAAACACCTTTGGGAACACACTGCAAATCCAAACATTCTGCCATGGAGACATATTTAAGTAAATTAAGAAAAACAAAAAGGAATTTACACTAAGCCATGATAACATCAAGTTAAAGATATACTAAATCTGTTTTCCTTGGATGAATTGGGATTACAGTGGTGATTAGTTAGCCTAGCCGAAAGGATCTAGAGGTAAAAAATATTTTTCCAAAAGATAAATCACACATAATTAATCTAGAAACAAAATTTTATCAGATACTGAAAAAAGCCAGAGAAACCAACAAAGGAACACAAGCATTGCTAGAAGTTAGAAGCAAATGATATAACTATAAAACAATTAGTATCAACTGAAAAAATAACATTTAATACCTACTAAAACACAAGGAAAATATTATACCTAGATGAAAAGCTCGAGGGCAACTCTCGCAAAATATTAGACCCCCTCCGTCGCCACATTTTGCACACATATCATCACTCACCCCAGAGGTAACATTTTGCCCATTTGCCAATGAAATAGCTATATCATGAAGAGTTAAGCCATTGGAAGTATAGATGTGACGGTAGCTGCCAAAGGGATGTAAAAGTTCATTAGAAATAACAATCTAATTTCCTCCAATATGCATAACTACTTCTGAAGGCTACTCACGGTTGGCGCCTAGCAGCCATTCCAGCATGTGCTTCAAATTGAGAAGGGCTTATCTGTTCACCGATAAAAATAGCAAAACAGTTACCAGTGAAAGAGAGAGACCTCTTAGCATTGCATGAATCTAAATCTATTATGTGTTGGAAAGCTTAATGATCTCACCTCTCTGTCGCAGCAACTACAAACTATACCATTTCCCTGCTTGTAACCACCTAACAGTTGCTGGAAAACACATCATTTAATTTAAATGGCATGAATCAACATAAGAATTTTTAAATATTAGTAGAAAAATTTCATTTAATTATCAAACAACTTACTTGTCCTTTGACATAGTAAGCCAATTCGGCACCGTCTGGAAGACCATTTGGCATGAAAAGTAAACGATGAAGATCGTTATCTCTACCAAAATAAAGAAAGTAAGTTTCAAGTTAAAAATTCGAGCAAATATAAATTTATCAATAACACAAGATGCCTCTAGTAAACAAGAGAATAGAACAGAAAATTTTTTAAAAAATAAAATAGACAAACCTTCTCCTGGTGCCTCCTTCATTTGTTTTCTTTTGTTGCATAAACATGCCGGCTCTGCAAAACAAATATAATGCAGGTAAATACAACAGAACAATATATTTTTGGTCCATTGGGAGGCCCTGTGCCTCAGACTACTAGCATTCTTCCACCCATATATGCTACATCCCAACAAAAAATTTCACTATCTATGATCTACGAAAACAAAATAAAGGCAGATCATTGAGAGACTAGGGAAGAGGGGTAGCAAACCTCTTCAATCCACGTTTTTGCTCTTCTGAGGCCTCCATGTATTTCTGTTGTCTAAAGGGGTTGTTATGCATCAAGGAGCTTGAAGCAGGGGAAAAGCTTTCCTCTAATCCCGGAATGGAGTAGCTGCAAGTTATAAGACACCATTAGTTTTCACCAGTAACTGACAAAATGTAATTTTGGGCACCATTATCCATAGTTTGGAAGACATAAAAGAAAAAGGCATATAAGCCAAAATTTGCCTTCACGAGAATCATTTTCACAACATCATTATTTTCAGTTTCATTTATACAAATATTCATGGTTTTAAACAAAAGACAAAAGCAGTCTTAAAACAATGAAACCTTTGAAAGCATACAACAATAACAAGTGAAACACCATTGCTCCTATCTATTGTCGTCCCAGTTATGTAATAAATCTGTCCCAGGGAATGACTTAGCTTCAGATTAGACTTTGTAAATGAAATTAAGCACATTCAAGTGACCAAACAAATGTGGGTGGCAGAAAAACTAACAGAAACTACCAATTTACACTCTTAACATTTTGATCAATATGATGAAAACCAAAATTTCGAGGCACCTAAGTTCTCACTATTATGAATCCAAGAAAAACAAACCTATCAACAAATAAAATGGATAGATCTGTATATTAACATATCAACAAATGCAAAGATACCCACACAAACATATATGCATGCACACATAAGCATAGCAAACATTCATGTGTACCCACAATCACGCACAGATCTTAAGGGAGTGAATAATGTTGCAACTCTGCTTTGTGAGCAAACAAAAATGTAAAATTACAAATTTGATAATGAAAATGAAAGAGGAAAAGAAATGAACTATATGGTTTTCAGAAATTTGATCTGATAATTTAACCAAAGCAATCAATACCTAGATCCACTGAGAGAGAGAGAACTCCAAAGAAGAGAAATTTGGTCTATCTAGAAAGGCCTCAAAGAGAAGACAATGAGATAAGGTTACCTTTCAAATGCAGATTACCTAGAAATAAATACTGCATAACCAATCTGTTAAAAAATTTGGCGAAAATTTATTTCCACCTAACATACTAAAAAGGCTTTATGAAGAGAACCAAATAAGGTAGCCTTTCAAACCTAGGTTGGATTTATCCCACTCATTCAATGGGATAGTCCACAGGCAGTATAGAAGGAGGGGAGTTGCCATGGGTGGCCCCTGTCCCCTGCTCCCCAACCCAAATATTTATTCCCTAAAAAGCTGAAAATTTTTCAATTTTATTGATTTTTTTATTAATTTTGCCTCCCCTAATTTTGAAAATTTTTTTGCCCCCTCTACCTTTTATTTCTGGCTCCGTCAACTGTCCACAGGGAAGTAAAAGCTTCGACAACTTGGAAAGGCAAAGAGAATCAGGTAAGCTTTCCTTTTAAATATAGGCCATTTGAATAAGGCCTGATCACAGAAAAAACTTCAAGAGTTCATGCATTTTGTTCAATTTTTAGCCTTTTTTTATTTTGTCAACGTTGTCAATTTTAGCCAAACTACATGATATGAGTAACAATCTTACCAACTTAGCAAGTGAGAAAGGAATGCATAAGTAGAGTCCAATAGCTGCCCTAATAGGGAAAATATATGGTTTCTGCTGCTTTCCAATGCTGATGATACAAATAATTTTTCCTTTCACAAATCATTATTTTTTCTTAGATTTCTTCCATTTTAAAAAATTAATATTTTTTCTACCCATAAATTGTAAAAATTAATATAACACATTGTTTTGAAAAAGAGAATAAAAAATTATTATGTTATACCTAACACCATTGCAAAAAAAAAAAATATATATATATATATATGTGTGTGT
The DNA here is from genome assembly GCA_947857235.1 of Jatropha podagrica. NCBI lineage: Eukaryota > Viridiplantae > Streptophyta > Magnoliopsida > Malpighiales > Euphorbiaceae > Jatropha > Jatropha podagrica. The sequence goes on from CANUEP010168441.1 coordinate 49,874, forward strand.
GTGAGCATATACACGCATGCGCATGTTTCCATTGTCATAAATATATGCTGAAATTGGCAAAATTAAAAGGACAAGCTAAAACTTAAAAGAGAAACAAATGTTTCAATATTTCTTTTTTTGGCTATCTGGCCTTTGAATAAGGAAAAATATTTCCATCTATCCTCCTCATTATGGCTGTTACACTCAGAGAGAAAGAGATTGATCGAGTCTATCAAGAAATGTCTCAAATGAATGGAATTGCTGAATGTGAAGATCACCTCTAATAACTGCATCACAGTAAGTCATAACTTTTCAGGAAAATAATATTAACCTATCCTTTTCATGCATCCAAATAATGCACAATCAGAAGATAAAGCTTAGGTCTATTTGGAATGGTCTCCAAAAGAAGAAAACAGAATAGTGAAACCTTTTACATCTAGGCAACTGATCACTAAAATCAAACATGTTCTAAAATTTTAGGAAGATTATTTTTAACTATTTTTCTCATTCATCCAGATGAAATTCAAGTATTTGGAACAATTATTCCAAGCAAACATCAAATCGGAGAAACCAATTATGCCAATAAGCCACTTCAAATGGTTAATTACAAACATTCAATAACAAGGAAACATGCCCAAAGGTAAATTGGGAAAAAAAGAGGGAGATAGACAAGAATAGAGAGGATATTACACTAATTAAGTTCAACATAAATAAACCAAAATGGGACTTTTGAAATTGGAAATTATTTTATCACCTTCCAAGTGAAGAAGGAGAACGAGGAAGCATGCTGTAACATTTTCTATCTGCTCCAGCCATTCCATTTCGCTGTTGGAAACTAGCTGCATAAAATTTTAAGCTTACTTAAAAATTGGCAAATATCATATTTATTATGCATGACGTAAAACAACCTAGAGAGTCTTTATTCCCCAGACATTTCTTGCTTGGTTAATAATAATAAATATCACATCCAAAAGCAAGATTCTTTCTCTATAACGGATGCATTCATATTAAAGCAATCCAATATGCCTCAAAGGCAACAAATAAAGAATAAATGAAATATACATATACAATATATGTATATCACCTTTCCAAATCTCAAATAACTCCCCATTGATAGATGAACCTGCAACATCTTTTATCACTTCACCCAGTGCACTAAGTGGAGCAGTTTTTAGCTCCTGAATAATGCTGCAGATTGGTTTCCCGTTCTCTAAGTGTATGTGATTGTTTGGATGCCTAGTTCTACTGCCAGCATGCTTCTCAAACTCATGTGCACTCAGGACCTGCATAAATACCATTAGTCAATCAAATAGTAATAAAATTACAAATAGAAGACCACAAAAAGTTTATTTTTCTTTTTTCAATTGTAAGAGGCCAACATACTTTTGAGAAATTGCACAATGAGCAGCCACACAAGTATCCACCACCTTCTATAATTCCATAAAGCTCTCTCTGCGAAGCCATTGGAAAGACATGAAACTCATATATCCATTAAATATATATTCCCGAACTTTGCAGCATTAAAAATAAAATAAAAACCATACAGAGAAATAGAGAACACATAAACAAACAAATAAAAGCTTACCCCCGGAGAAAGATATTTCACCCGAGCTCCATCAAGTATGCCAGTTGATAACAACTTTTTGACATTTGTAGGGTAATTGTTTGGAACAACCTTCTTAGACATCTTCAATTCCATATTGGGAGCACAGAAATACCTATCTGTATTTTCAAGCATTTCTGCGCCTGAATCAGCCCAAGCAGAGTAGTGTTTCCCATATTCTCTTTTATAAAACTGTTCTTGACATATCTCATTACCAACAGGTTGAGCCACTGAAGGAACAATCTGGCTATCATAATCCTCTTTTCTTTTGCTAAACTTGAACGTAATCTTCCTTATTCCAGATGAACTAGCATGCTTAGGAATCTCCAATACAACATGAGATGTAGATACAGAATCAGAAATGGCATTACGAGAAGTGTCACTTTGAGAGGCATTGTTCTCGCTATCATGTTCTCCTTCCTCACTCAGGGTGTCCAATGGACTCAAATTCCCAGAAGAAGTAGATGTAACCTCACAAGCACCCACTTGATTACACGCAGCTAATTCAGTAGGTTGACTAGTGATATCCTGGCAACTGGACCCATTCTCTTTAGGAGAAATTACAGGATTCGAAACTTCAGATTTTATATCCTCATTTGAAGCTTCTTTTGCTTGTTTCTTGTTAGAAATTGGCTCAAGTTCAGAATCATCCGTTAGAAATTGATGGTCTCTTTTCAATTCAGCCCTTGACGTACTCTCTTTCTCAATACCCACCCTTGTCGAGATTTCCACACAAATAGCATCCTCTCCCATCGACAAACTCCAAGCATTCAAGATAGAACCAATAGAAATAAAACAAACCCTAACTTTCAATGGCGATTGAACTGAATTAGTCCTCTCCAGATGGTTAACATTAGGTAGAATTATTAATTAGCAACTAGAAAGAAGCAAAATATTCACGCAAGTAGCATTAAAATCGATCCAAGAACTTCTCAAACTGTCAATAACCGCTAAACCGCTCAATCAATTCAATTCAAAGAACCCAAGCCTTCTACACGTAATTTGCCAACGCCTACCTCTCTACAAAGCCCGCAAAATCAATTCAAAATCTCGGAAACAGAATCAAGAGAGTGCCTCTAGATCGAAACCAAACAGAAGTTCCAATTATCAATCAATCAATGCATGAAATGGGCTTTAATGGAGGCTTTCCAATATTGTAGATCTAAGATTGATGAACAAAAACAAGTTCCAAAATTGAATGAATTTGATAAATTGAGAAAAAGCGAAGGAAATCTAATTAGGGTTAGGGTTTAATTTCTGTTAAAAATACAGCGGGAACGTGCAGAGCGGCAAAAAACCAGAGGGGCAAGCTTTGTTCGCGGTCCAGATTTAACTTTTTTAAGAAAAAGAAGACGGATAAACTGATGATGAGAGAGAAAATCTATATATTGTTTATTTTATTTAAAAAAAAATTCCGGTGCTATTTGGAAGATACGGGAAGACAAGTGGATAAACGAGATGGGACCTATTCTTTTATCAATTCAGTTAAGCCACCTGTGCCTCTTATATTTTGCCACGTGCAATAAGCACGTTACGTCCGCAAAAGGTCAATGGATATATGGCGCCAAGGGACAAAGGTGAATGGTGGATCTGGATCTAACTGAACGTGACAGTTGGATCGTCAGTCACGGGCTTGCAATTGGATACTGAAATCGATTGAATGGGCCTGGCCCAGTAGAGGACTAAATTTGATGACCAAAGCGAATCTGTGGAGAAAATTGAATAATTGAAACCACTTAGGTCTTACAATGAAACCTACAAATTCAATCGCTGATCTAATATTTAAGTTTCTTTACGTGGAAAAATTACTATTTAATCCTTAATTTTGACCAAATTAATAGCATTGTCCTGTATTTTAGCAAAATTTTCCATGAAGAAAATAAAACCGGATGTACTTATTCGATCATCTACATCTCCAGCCCAATCACTGTCACTATATCCCACCAATCTAAAATCACTTTCAACATCATAAACAAACCACAATCCATTGCTCCTTTAATGTATTGAAGAATCCGCTTAGCCGCCTTCATATGAATTGAACTAGGAGTTTCCATGAATCGACTAATTAATCCAACTCTATACAAGATATCTAGTCTTGTGCAAGTTAAAAATCTCAGACTTCTTACAATTCTTCAAAATAGATTTGGATTTATAGTCCTACTATCATCAAACTTCGTTAGCTTTGCTCCATTTTCCACAGGGGTATTAACTAGATTGCAATGCTCCATTTAAATTCTTTTAGAATTTTTCCAGCATAGGCTTTTTGTGAAATGAAAATACTTTTAGCTCCTTGCTTCACCTCAATACCCAAATAATAAGTCATCATCCCCAAGTTGGTCATCTCGAACTCTTGTGCCATGTTTCTCTTGAACTCATCAAGCATCCTTGTATTTGAACCACTAAAAATTAAATCATCAACATATAAGTAAACAAACATTATTTCTCCATTAGCATCTTTCTGAACATAAAAAGGAGGTTCATAAGAACACTTTATATAGCCATTTTTCTGAAAATATTCATCAATGCAAGTGTACCAGGCCCTTAGATCTTGTTTGAGGCCGTACAAAACCTTGTCTTCATGTCCTTGAACCTTGAATCCCAATGGTTGTCCCACATAAACTTCTTCTTCAAGATTGCCATTCAAAGACGCTAATTTCACATCCAATTGATGAATTTGCCACCTCTTTTGTGCAGCCAAGGCAATGATCAAACGAATAGTCTCCAAACAAGCCATCAGAGCAAAAACTTCTTCACATCAATTCCTGCCTTTTGACTGAAACCTCAAGCAACAAGCCGAGCTTTGTATCTTTCCACTTCACCTTTAGAGTTCTTCTTTACTTTATAAATCCACTTCACACCAATAGCCTTTTTCTCCTCTAGAAGTGATGACAGCTTCCAAGTATTATTCTTTAGGATTGCTCTCATTTCTTTATCCATGGGCATTCTACACCTTTGATCTTTCACAACTTCTTTAAAAATGATTGGTTTGGTTCTAAATTTGCAAACATACAAAACAAAGTACTATCATTTAAATTAATTTCTTTAGTGTTAGCATAAATAGCCAAGCTTCTCATTCGAGGTGGCCTATCAGCTAAACTATGAGGATATAAATTATTTTGAACCATTGCTAGTGTAGAAGTTTGTGGCAAGACTGGTGTAGATTCTTCAGTCTCATTTTGGAAGAAAATTATAGTCTTCATTTTTGACATTCCAATTCCAAGTGCCATCTTTATCGAACTCAACATCTCTGTTGATCACTTTTCTTCCATTCCGTGGATCATAAAGCTTGTAACCCTTAGAACTCGCGTCATATCCAATAAACACAAGCTTCTTACTTTTATCATCCATCTTGGTTCTTGTTTCATCTAGGACATCAGTATAAGCAATACTGCCAAAAACTCGCAAATGGAAAATACATGGCTTTCTACAGCTCCATGCTTCTTGAGGAGTTACACTCAACAAGCTTTTTGTGGGACTTCGATTGGACAAATACACTGCACATGCAACTGCTTTAGCCCAAAATTCCTTTAGCATCATCTTTCTCTTCAACATGCTATGAACCATATTCATAATTGTTCTATTTTTTCTCTCCATTGCACCGTTCTGCTGGGTTGATCTTGGGACAGTTAATGGACGTCGAATGCCTGAGATTCGTAAAAGTTATTAAATTGATTTGAGGTGAATTTCCCTCCTCGATCATTTTTTATGGCTTTGATTTTGTGACCATTTTTATTTTTTACGAGTGCTTTGAGTTTCTTGAACGCTTCGAAGGCTTCTGATTTTTCTTTCAAAAAATAAACCCAAGTTTTACAGTTGAAATCATCAATAAATAATAAAAAAAATATCTATTGTTGCTAAAAGAAGTAGGTGATATAGGCCCACAAATGTTTGCGTATACCAATTCAAGTGGTTTTATTAAATGATTCTTATGAAAAACTACTCCTGAATTGCTTCCATACATGCAACCTTCACAAATCTGATGTCGATGCTTTATGAAAGGCAAACCAGCCACCATTTTCTTCTTAGACAAAGACTTCAAGTCACCAAAATAAGATGACCCATCCATAGATGTCATAGCCAAGAAGGATCAGTTGTAAATGCTTTCAAACATTTTGCAAATCTAGTGTCAAGCTAAAGCTTCAACATTCTATTTTTTTGCATTGGTACTTCTGCGATCAACTTCCCTTTTTCATTTCTCATAAGCAGCCAACAATCCTTCATATTGATTTCATATCCTTTCTCTAAAATTTGTCCCAGACTCAAAATATTTTATTTTAAGGCTGGAACATAATAAACTTGAGGAATAAAATCAGCAAAACCATTTTTTAAACTAATAAGAATATCACATTTTTCCCATAATTGAAACTTTAGTTTTATCATCAAAGGAAATGCTTCCTTTTGCTGTTTCACCAAGGCTAGCAACCAAATCTTTATTTCCAGTCATATGATTGCTTGAGCCTATATCAAGATACCACAGATTCATATTTTTATCTTTAGTACAAGCTAACACCAGCAATGACTCTTCTTCCTTTTCGACATCATAATTTGCCTCTTCTTTGACTAGATTATTTCTACATTCAGATGCATAATGACTAGGTATTGACAATAAAAGCAGCGAACTGCTTTTTCTTCCACCATCTCCTCTTAACCAAGTATTTCTTCCACGTCCTCTTATATTCTGCGGCCACGATTCCGTTTCCTCATAATCAAATGAGTTTCTGTCTCCTCTACCTCTTTCTCTACCGTTGGAATTTATTTTTCTACCATAGATTTTGCAATTAAATCCACCTCTGCTTCTTCCTTGAACTGAACTTGCATAATTTTTTCCATGAAAATTCAGTTTTGCTTGAAGAACATGGGCAACAGGTTCTTCTTTCTTCTTCATTCTTTCTTTATGGGATTGTAATGATCCCATAAGTTGATCTACGATCATCAATTGCAAGTCCTTTGATTCTTCAATTGCCACCACCACATAGTTGAATTTTGAAATAAGTGACCGAAGGATTTTTTTAGGGACACGAACGTCTTCAATCCTATCTCCATACCTCTTCATCTAATTGCCAGTTGCCAATACTCTAGTAAAATAGTCTGATACTGATTCAGACTCTTTCATACTCAAAGATTCAAACTAATGTCTTAGAGTTTAAAGACGAACTTTCACAACCTTGTCAATTCCTTTGAATGAATTTTGAAGAATATCCCATGCTTGCTTTGACATTACTGCAACAACTTTTTCATATAAGCTTTCATCCAAACATATATGAATAAAAGTGACAGCCTACTGATCTTTCTTTCTTGTCTTTAGCGGTGCTTCCTTTTGTGTTGGATTCAAAGTGTCTTCATTTTCTAGTTATTCATATCCTTTCTCAACAATTTCACATGCATCGTGTGAGCCCAATAAAGCTTTCTTTCGAATACACCAATTTTCATAGTTTTCTTTGGTGAGTTTTGGAAATTGGAAAAGAAGCATAATGTTATTCATGGCTCTAATACAACTTTGTTGAAAGAAAGAACAGAGAAAAAAATCTGATATTTGGTAAAGCACACACAAGACATATTTATAGATACATCTTGTAACCCAACATATGAACTTGATTAAATACATCATAGAAAATAAAGCTGTAGTTAATCTCTAATACATGAACTTAACTATATACATCATAGGAAAAAATAATTGGATAATATCATATTAAAACAAGTTTATTTTCTCAATAAAATCGCAATGGTTTTGTCAGAAACATTGACACAATCATAAAAACTTAGAAAAGAAACTAATATTTCTTATTATATTGCTAAAAGCTCCAAATTATTTGTTAATTCAGTAGTATTATAGCTGCAAATTTTTTATCATCGTAAGAACTAAAAAGAAACTCAAAATCTTACTAATTTATTCAAATTAAACTAGTATAATATATGAAGAAAAGCTAGAATAAGCTTATCCTTGCATCAAAATTCATCGGAAAATGTTAGAATCACCAGAAACAATGGTTGTTGATTTCTCTCTCTCTCTCTGCTGCATAGAGAATGAGCCAGATTACAGAACCCACTCTCCACCTCATCCACCTCCGTCAATACATGTTCTCTAGCTAAGAATTCACAGGATTCGACCTTTATAATGGGATTGGGAAAAGGGATTTGATTTCCATTAATAGGTTTTAGAAAGTCCATTAAGTATGCAATCTACTCCAACCAAGTAACTCTACCTTTTCAAGCAATGATAATCTCATAGCAACCTAAATGCTTTATCGTTTCATTGTTGGACAATGCATCAACCGATAACTCCTACAGTGCTTTGAATATAGACCAACTAAAAGCACTGAGCAAGCATGAGCCATCTTACCATATTTGATTAGTTCTAATTGTAAAAATAGGGTGTATTTGATCGAGCAAGATAACAATCATCTTAGACATGAAATTCTCCCAAATGCAACAAACTCGCATCAGTTGAGCCAAAAATCCCCAGATTTTAGGTTCTCAATCATTTTCGATCTTTCGATGTTTATGGGCTTTTGTTACCTTAGTGTAGGATGAAAATCACTTCCAGTGGTACGAGATTATGAACTTAGAAGATAAAATTAACTAAAATTGGATCATTTGCAAGAGGAACCCGTAAAAATTCAGTTTTACAGAAATCTATAGATTTCTGGCTTGAACTAGCGCCAGTCAGAAGAAACTGGCATAGGGAAGTCGAATCTAGCGCACGCCAGATCCAACTGCCCTACACCAGTTACAAATGACTTGCGTCAGTTGAACTCAGAAATCTTCCAGTTTTTGTATCATGTTCATCATCGATTTGCTGGTGATTACAGACTCTGTTTACCTTGGAAGGGGAGTCAATTCACTTCCAGTAGCGTTAGTATTTAGATTCTAGAAGAAAAATAACTTAAAAAACATAAAAACGTACCTAGATTCTGATATCAAAGGAGGTTAAAGTCTAAGGGTTGAAAATCAATGTTTGATCTGGATGAGTACGATAATGATTCTAATGAATATTTCTTGCTGGGATTCATGAATTTTGTTTATCTAACAAGGTGGACATTGTGATCATGAGCTTGAAATAACATTACAATCATTATACTTTATTTTTAGCATTTATATTTTATACATATTTAATATTTGTTCTTCATATTATTGTGATTATATATTATTTAACTAATTCACTAACATTTCTAATCCTACTGACATCAACTAACATTATGATATTCTATTATTTTAATATTTTATTATTTTCTTTATGATTATTTGTCGATTAACGAACAAATATTTGATTTTTGATGGTTTTTGATTAATGCATGCATAAAACATGTTGCGTGAATGCTTGTATGTGATTTAATTGTTGATTTTGCATGATTAATATCCTGAGTTTGGTATAAGTTATTTGAATATGGTTTGTAAATTATTATTTAATGGATTTGTATTAATATTTATGTAATTTGATTGAGGATTCAAGTGAATTCTCATTTTAATTGGTTTATAATAGATTAGTCATAATTTTATTTGGTTTGTAAGATGATTTGTATTAATTAAGTGAGAACTGAGAATATGTAAGGGTGGTATGAGCATCCTCGCTTAGTGATCGATCTGCTAGTTCACGCAAACCCGAAGAAGTTATCACGGACGAGCCACATGCAAGGAAACTTGCACATGTGGTTCTGGCCGGGCTTTCCTAAGGTATCTAATAACCTTGCTTTTGCTCGTTGCTGGCGCACCTCTCCTAACTATTGCCCATTTATTCTAGAATAATCTTTTTAGGAAGGACAATTTTACATATTTCTGCCAAATCCTTATATTATTAAGTACGGCTGGTACCATTTCGATGTGTTTCGATTCTTTCGAACAAGAGAGGTTTGATGATTTTGAATTCATTGTATTAATTCTACTTCCTACTCGCAATATGCTCTTTATGATCTCAGCTCATGATTCAATTGCCATGTATTTAGCTATTGAGTCGAAAGCCTACCAACGCATAAAAGTTCTGATTCGAGCGAGAGTCCAAACCAAACGGGGGAGGCGAGAACATCTTGATCGAAAGTTCTACTGTTTTGAATAGTGAGAAAGAGTTTTCAAAATTCGATCAAATCGATCGAGAATCTCATCATCTGTTAGGTGAGCCAACTGACCGATCGAGTTGGGATGTAATGGGTAGATCGTATTTTAGGAGATGGTTTGTGATTCTTTTCTCCTTCCCCCTTTTTTCGTGGATGTTTAATTTTCATGCATAATGAATGATTCAGAATGTGATAATTTGCTTGATTGACACATTTTCAAAAATTACATAAAAAATATTTTACATCTCAATTTAAATTAATATTGCAATAAATATATGACAAATATTCGGACAATTAGAAAGTCGATTTTAGACTGGGCAAAATATGTGCCTAACACCTTCTCATCTCCGTACCCAACTCCCGAATCCACTCTAGTTAAAACTGGATTAATTAGTTCCAAAGAATTAATTAATCCGAGATATTTGTCCCTTATTTAGTAAAATAGGATGGCGACTCCAAATAATTTTCAAAACCTTACCAAAGTAAGAAAACCCTTTCTGAGGATTAAAATGGGATTGGCCAAAATAAATTTTATTGAATAACATTATCCAAGCCCATTTAATTTGGTTTAACCAAGTGACTCTCGAAAAAACCATGAGACATTATGCGAAAGTCACGTCATCCTCAAGGAGGTGAGGAGGAGGAGGAGGATAAACAGAAAGAGAGACATAGAGATGAAAGGGTATGTCAAGTTTCCTCTTTGTGTATAATTTTTTTGTTGCCAAGAATATAAATTCACCTCCGAAGTTTACAATTTTTACTTTATGGCACCTCAAACTTTGTGAATAACCTATTGTATACTTAAATATGTAAATTTTGATAACTAGTATACCTTTCGATAATAGTATCAATTGTTTTAAATATGCAAAATATTGATTTGATGTGTAACCAACAACATTTTGAGAACCGAATGGTCATTGATCGGTGAAGGCTAAGATTCACTGAATGGAAGAATTGGACGACGTTCAATACGGTTCAATCAAATTTTTATATCTAATATTTAAATACTTTTATAAGTATAAAATAATTTTACGGAAAGTATATATTATATCCTTTGACTTACATAAGCCTAACGTATATAAATATAAAACCTAATTTAATAAAAACTTTAATTAATTATTAACAAAATTTTGTTGTATTTTGAAAAATATAATAATAAAATATTATTATTATTATTATTATTATTATTTTACAATTATACTATCATTATTTGAATAATATTATTATTAGATTTATTATTTTGTCATTATTTTGCTAATTTACCATTATTAGTATATTATTTATTTATTACTTTACCATATATTATTTTTGCCAACTAAAACGTAAATTAACAATGTATTAAAATAATGACATGGTATTGGTGAAATCGTAGAAATCACGTGCCTATTAAAAAGGTATTCTCAAGCATTGAAACACGGGATGGAAGGCAAAACCAAGGCTTAGCTTTAAAATTTATAGAAACAAAATGCCCCAGGGAGATAAACTTTAAATCTTCCATTAGAAGTGAGCCTCACCGCCGCATCAGACTTAACAACTCGACAATCCACTCCAAGCGAAGGTGGTCCGGCCATCATTGGCTTCCGGAACAATCTGCACGCTCCAACTTTCGTTTTTTTCTTTTTTTGTTTTATTTGTTGTTTGATTTCCATAGTAATTATTCAAACTGATTTGCCAGTGGTTTGATTTTTTTAGCGGCTTTTTTGTCTCCTGTTTCGCCTATCTGACCCGGACCGGACTATAGTCCGGTTGCCGCTAAACTAGTCAGACCAGCTGACCGGTCTGAGTTTCACAGCAATGGTAATCAACATATTTTTTGGAATGAAAATTTTCATATTTTCTAATTATTTAATAGATGTTTAATGATTTAATCTTACAAGTTAAAACGCTCAATGAAATAATTTTACCATTTGAAGTGTTAAATTTATAGAAATTTACAAATTGAAGCATTTAATATGCCACAGTAAAAATTTAGGATACCATAAAAATTAAAATAATAAAATTTACGAGTGAATTTAGTTGTATCTATTCATCTAATTTATTATTTTAAATATTGGTTTAAGATATTTTGTGGGCCCATAATATCTATATTTTTGTCTTTCTATATAAAATTAACAGGAAAATCAACACTTTTGGATGGTAGAACCCTATAGCTAGACGAAAGCAAATCTCAAGATGTCATAATAATTTTACCAAAACATAGGGATAAAATTATTAATTTGGTAAAAATCAAGGACTAAGATAACTTTTTTCATGTTTACATAGTAAACATCAACCGATAACTACAGGGAAATGTCAATGAGTGATAGAGAAAAAATTTAATTGGATCATGAAATGTGAATAAATTTGTCATAATTACCCTTAAGACGAAGTGAATGGAGGGAAAATTTTCTCAAACAAAAAATGTCTAATACTTTTGAAAGAATTGAATTAGCCATATCAGAAGAAAATTACAGGTACAATTTTGTAGGGGTTGAACACATCAATTGTCCTCTGTACTTGCAAAAAAACAGTCTTTTGGTCACTTTAACTTTTAAAATAATCTTTTCACTTCTTAGGCTCTTTTTTTTTTTTGTAATTTATACATGTTTGACTAGAGACAGATTGCTTGAGTGTAAACACACGCGTTGACGTGGAAAAAGACTATTGCTTGGTTAGTGCATATATTACAAAAGAAAACGTGTCTAAAGGGCCAAAAGACCATTTTGAAAGTTGAAGTGACCAAAAGACTTTTTTGTATCAATACAAAGGGCAATGAATGCATTCGATCATTATTTCATAAATGATGTCACATATAAAATCTACCACGTAAGATAATTATATGAAAAAAAAAAAAACCATTGCTTGCCACATGCACAAATAAAAGAAAAGAAGTTTAAGGGGCCAAAAGTTCATTTTGAAAATTAAGGTGACCAAAAAAAAATTTTTTTTTTTATAAGTACGAAGGCAATTTATGCATTTGGTCGATGATGTGGCTGCCACATCACGCAACCCTAACAAACCTAACTCGCTAATTTGGTGAATATATATCACGCCCCAATTTCTTATATGGTCAGACGTGCATAAATTACAAAAGAACGAATTTAAGGGGCCAAAAGATCATTTTAAAAATTGAGATAACCAATAAACTTTTTTGCTGAAGTACATGGACCAATTTATGTTTTCCATCATTTTACAAGTTTATTTACCTTACTACTTGGCCATGTCATCAAGGCAATACGTATTATTATGTTTCTTCTCTCTCTTTTTTTCCTCCTTTTTCCTCTTTTGCATTTGTACATTGAATTTCATTCTTTTTAATTCCTTTCCTAAATTCTTGCCCAAGGAAAAAAAAAAATTTAGAGTAATTAGTTGGTTCAATTAATTGTTCACACACCAATATTTATGAGAAAAAATAGGTTTCTTCAATTATAACTCATGAATTTCTAAAGTGAATTATGAAAAAATCGAATATGTAAATTCACCACCTAAACATCTATCTATATAAATAATAAATAAATCTATATAAATATATAAAAAGGAACTTAAAAGTTTATGTGGCATAAAATTAGAACTTTAGAGTGTTGATTTGACACTATTTTGTTTTTTTTTTTCTCATTTATAACTAGGTGACTACTCGCGCTTTGCGCACAGTTGTATTTAAGATACTTTTTATTTAAATTATCAAATATATATTTTGAGTTAAATTTTAATAAATCTAAACATATAGTATGATATCGTATCTTTTAAAAAAGTGTAAGTTTAAAAAAAATTAGTTTAGAAAGAAATTATAACGTTAGTTTATTGTATAATTCTCAATAAATATTGACTTTTTCTAATTAAGATTTACATATGATAATTTTGTAGCTTATTGTAACATTAGTTTACCTATGTGTCGTATTTCAAAGTATAAACATGTATTTATTAAATTATATTAATTTATTTGCTTAATTTGATAGTGAATTCACAGTTATATTTAAAATGAATTAAATTATATTTTTCTATTAAACAGCTTCTAAAATCATATTTTATTTTTTACAATATTTTATTTAAACACATAAAATAATTTAAAAATTAAAAAACTTATATTGTCTCCCTTTCATCATCTCTTTGCAAGCTTCTCCACACACAAACTGAAAGAGAAAACAATCCAAAAACTACTTTGCAAAAAGGATTTTCGGTGATCCATTGCTTACGGCATTTTGGGCAAAGGAATAAAGCTAAGCCACCCAATTTTTGCTTCAAGGTAAAAAAAGAACCGAACAAAGCCTAACAATTTCTTCCTTTGCCCTGTATATTTATGTGGCCTAAGCTATAAAATTACTTCCACTTCTACTATCTATTGCAGTATCATTCTAAATCACGTAGGATTTTGGAATATAATACAATTAATATGGGTCCCACCTAAATCAATTTGGGTTAATTTAACCCAAGGCTCCAAATTGGCCAATGCTCACAGTTTTAGTTAGATAAAATCTCTAATTTCTAATTTCCTTCTCCTCTCCATCGCTCTCTTCTCCATCAACAAAACGGTAAGCAACAACTGAAACACGGGTAACTAATGAATGCAAGAACTCGTTCATGGAGATGAAGTGTAAAAAGGTCCACAAATTTATTGTTTTCAAGATCGATGAGAAATCAAGATTGGTCACTATCAATAAGGTCGATGGCCTTGGGGAAGGCTGCATCATTGTTGAACGATGATTTATGCTATTTTCGACTTCGAATTTGTCACCGTTAATAATTGCCAGAAAAGCAAGATCTTCATTGCATGGTCCGTCGTTTTATTCATTTCTTTTAGTTAATTTATAAATATTATTCTCATCTATTGTATTTTTTTTAATATTTAATTTTGGTGGATTGAAATGTAAAATGATGCATGAAACCGTTTTTTAACGAGAAGTTTTATTAATTTGTTGTTTTGATTGTTAGATTTTTATTATAAAAAATGTATTAACGCAAATGCATTTTAAGGATGTTATGAATGAGACAAATTTGAAATATACTTTTGTATTGTTTTTTAAGGACGTAATTTTTTTTCTTCTTATTATTTAGATACAATTACAAAAATATCTTAATAGGACAATGTATCCATGTCGTTTCCCATTAGGAATTTGCTTATGCTTGATTTGTAAATTTCCTGATTCTCATTAACTCCTAATAAGGAATGCAAGACATGGACTCCTTCGTAATGCATTTGCGAAAGTTGAGCAATTCCATAATTGTAAGTCGCTTGTAAACATAGCTATCTTTCCATAATTTTAAAGTTTAAACATGTTATTAAATTTTTCTTTACTTTTTAAATTTACTATAGCATAACAAAGATAATTATTTTTAATAATTTCTAATATAATTTTTAATTTGTGAATCAAATGAAAAATATATATTATAATTAGCAAAAGTTATTCCTATCTTTAATAAATAGTTTTGTAATTGGTATATAAAAAAATTATTTTAAGAAATATTAATTATATTTTTATTTTTGTATTTTTGTTTTATCTTACAAATATTTTCATTTCTATTTTTTTCAACGGTGATTTATGTAATTTAAATTGAAACCAATATTTATTATTAAAATTTTAACGAAATTACGAATTTTAATATTTTAACTGAATATGATTTCCACATGTTGCCATCATCCTCTCTCACCTAACTTTCAACGTGAACTTCACTTTTTTTTTTTTTTTTTTTTTTTTTTGAAATCAGATGGAATTTCCTCTATAAAATTAATAAAATATATATATATATATATATATATATATATATATCGTTGGTGGGTGATTCATTCATCAATTGAACCTATGGACATGATTAGATTGGGACCATAATAAGTTAATAAAATTTTTTACATTTATCAAGAAAGGAAAGTACATAATAGTAAATTTGGGCAGATTCATGTAACGCCCATAAATCCAGGATATGGATAATTACTCACCTAACACCTTACCTTATAATTATATATATATATATAACCATTTACTACAGCTTTTAAAAACCCTACCTTCTCTTTTTTTCTTCTTACACTTTTCTTGTTCTCACTTTCTTGATCTTCTCTTATCCAAGAAACCAAAATATGTCTGAGACTAGACGGAGCCGCCACCAGCGACGGCCTTCACAGACTGTAATGATGTCTTTCTCCAACGAAGATCTCTCTGCACCTCTCTCCGACAATGATGGAAACAAGAATATTGCAGCACCGGCGACACAACCCCGCTCGCAGCAGATTTATACTGACCCACTACCTTCTACAGCAGAGGCGGCGGAGGTGACTCCAAAGACTGCGGTGAAAGATGATGGGAAAGAGAAAGACGTTTCAAATAGTTAAATATTGTTTTCTTTAATTAGTGGTTTTGGTAAGATTTGTGGTTTTTGTATGGAAGCTGTCATGAATGATTCTTTTACCTTCAACCTTCAGTCTTTAGGGTTATAAATGTTTGCATTAAGTCTTAATTAAGCTTTTTTTTGGGCTCAGATTACACACTTATATATGATTTAGTTACAGAAAACTATGGAAATGGATGGTCTTTGTAATTTGGAGTAGAAGAGAAGAGAGATGAGGATTTTCAAATACTACTTCCATTTCTTGATTCCACCAGATAAAATATATATATATATATATATATATATATATATATATATATATATATATTATATTTCTAAGTTTTGGGAGCAATGAGTGGGTGGTCACATTGGAAAGTGGGAATATATTATAATGCAGATCACAAATTGTTATTCTCGAGCAAAATTTTTTATATTTGAAAACAATTCTCTCCCATCATCTCCTTCATCTTACTTCTTCCTGTCGTTTTACAATTTTTTTTCTTTTTTTATGTTTACAAAATTTAATTTAATTTGGGAAAATTTTGAATAAAGGACCCTTCCTTCTCAAAAGATAGTTTATTTTCTTTTTTCAAAATATAATCCATTTTCTTTTTTTATATTATAGTTAATTCCTATATTGCCTATTATATTTTTATTAAATTTTATTTTATTACAGTTAATATTTCTCATTAATTCTTATTTATTCTTTTAATATAATAATTGTTAATGTATTGTTTAAGATAAAAAATTATATGAATAAAATTATTCATTAATCATAATAATTATTATTTCTTTAACCTGTATAAAAATAGAAAATGAATTATCTCCTCGAAAACGGAAAAAGTATTAGATTTCGTGTGCTTTGGGTTTTTAGGAAAAAGGAGAGCAATAGCAAGTAGTTTTGCAATAAGCCAATGTCGATTGAGAGAACAGAAGTACTAGATGAGATAGGAAAGCAGATGAAAAGGGTAATATTGTCCAAATAGTTCTTTTTATTGTATCAACCAGATGTGTAGTTTCAGTGTATGGAAGTATGGCATTTATAGGGTTTTAATCATTTTAGTGCAAAAATATTTTACCTTCAACTTCAATTGGCATTTACAAAATTAGCCTATCTGTCATTAAATAATAGGAATTATGTCATAAAACTTAGCCCATTTCCATTTGAGTTCACTAACCATTTCAACAGTTAATATGATGCTACTTCAGCACTTTTGTTAAGCTCACATCTTATCATTTTCTTCTAATTTTATTTTTTAATTTAAAATGGAATTAAAATTAATATCATTAATAATATCAATAATACATTCTTCAATTTTTTTTATCCTATAATTAATAAAATTAATAATTTCTTCTAATAAGCAATAACGTCTTTCCAATTCGATAGCCATATATAAAAAAATACATCAAAGTTAACCGTTCTCTCAACGACAACTGATAAACCAAGCTATGTATCATGGTTTAATTGCCTCTTGAGAAGCCAAATCCAAAAGAGTATTCTCACAAAGCGAGATTTCCAACTTTCGTTAGATCAATCTTTTGACCAGATGCTGCCTCATAATTAACAAGAATTTTCATCAAAGAACCAGCTTCTAATATGATAGTATCATCCATAAAGAATAAACGACACATCGACGGTTAGGATTAAACAAGAAACAGCCATGGATGTAGTTGTTGACCTATGCATCTCTAATTAAACAAGAAAAAGCCCCTGCATATAACAAAAAACAAGGATGGAGAAAGAGGATCTGTTTATCTAAGCCGTCGGTTAGGATTAAGAAGAACAACAATATCCACTTATCCATTTTTTATTTATGGATAAAATTTATCTTTCCTGAAGCCAATCACTAATTGCCATTTAAAAAATGTATTATTATTTTATATTTTTTGTTAGTGAAAAGACACATACTCTCCATTAGCATATTAATTTGGTGTATAGTTAAATTTATAAACCAAGTTAAAAACGTGTTTACAAATCTCTTGATCATGAGTTTGTTCTGCAACAACGTTTTATAATGATTTTAGTATACTGATTAAAGTTAAAATGCTATGTCTATCGATTATATTGTTAGGTAATTTAATATTTCTAACAATTGTTAGAGGTTAGAGAGTGTTCTATGAAATGTTAAATTTTCTAACATTTAGCATTTGAAATTTTATTTTTTTCGACACTGTCATTGGTTTTTTCCTATGCTTTAAGGTTTAAAATTTAAGTATGCTACTTGTTATAACACTTCTTGAGTTTGGTACTTTTATTGTATATTTGATTTTACTTTTTTAAATTTTAAAAGAATGTATGTCATTTTAATTATTTTATTGTCTTAAAATAAGGATAAGACCATGTTGTCAAAATTAAATAAAATTAAAAAAGAAAATAATCTTTTGTTATAGAAAAAAATTAAAATAAAAAATATGATAATAATTTAAAAGGAAAAAAAGCACTTGTCACTCTATGTATCTTCTCTTTTATTAATTAGTCCACTTCAACTTTATGATTATAATTTAAAATTTTAAATCAACATTTCAACTTTATTTTTTATCATTTTAATTTTAATAGATAATCAAGTATCTATATTTACCTAATACAAATATTTTTATAAATTACTACATAAACAGTTAACAGCTAATGAGTAAGTAAAACCGCCAATAACTGCTACAATAGCTATTACAACCGTTTAATGTTGCTGAAATCATGTTTATCGTAAAATTTGGACTTAGATTTTCAATATTTACAAATTTAATTTAAATCTCTCATTTATTACAATAAAAATATAATAATATATATGTATATATAAAATTGATAATTTCTCATTTTGTTGATTTTAAGAATCTGATATGAGAGGTGAAATTTTATAAAAAAATTTATTTTAATAAATGAGAGGTTCTTAAAATATTAAAATTTCATATTTATATCAAACAAATAAAATTTAACAAATAGATGAAATGAAATTTTAATTTAATTTCATTAATTTTGACATATATATATATATATATATATTTCTCAATTCAAAATTTGCGAAATGAGTTTTGGTGGGCTCTGTTTCACCAACGAACCTTATTGGACTGAAGTTTGAAATTTTTGCATATAATTTACAATATCTCATCTGGTGGGGTAGACCCAAACCGAAAGTGTACTTCACGTGTCAATTGAATTTGTTTTTGGATAAAGTTTTTTTTTTTTAGAATAAAAGTTGATTCAGCCGATCACTTTTCAAATTGCATTTCATTATTATTTCAAATTTAATTTAAGAGTCAAAATCATGATAACAACAATTATGACAAAAAAAAAAACTTTTTTTAATATATTTCAACTAATAATAATTTAAAAAGATAAAATATCTTTTACCGTGACCAATTTTAAATAAAAAAACTAACTATCATTTATAATTGTATTTTATTATTTAAAAAATATAATAAATTTTATGTGTGGTTTACCAGATGAGTTTCATAAAATCATATTTTTATCAACGGAAACAGTTAATACACATGTAAACTATAAAATGTTATTTTTACTCACATATAATCATGCAAAATATCTTTTATAGCCCCTTGAAAATTGATAAATTCTAAAATTAGTGAGACAGATTTTAAATTTAAATTTTAAACAAAGTGTTTAATTGGTGCAATTATCAATACACATGTAAACTATATAATTTTTTTTTACCTCATTAATTAGCAATTATACTAATCCAAGTGACCCAAATGATTATATGAGAATATATATATTTTTATTACCATAGCCATAAAAGGAAAGTTGTTGCTTAGAAAGAAGAGCAGCAGCAAGTTTGTGCCTCTTATATAATGACCTATATATACATAAGAATGCAAAATAAAATTGATTAATAGAGAAATGAAATATATAGATATACCCAACGTTTAAATGTTCTTTTAATAGATTAAATTACATTTTGTTGTATTTGAAATCAAATTAAATTAGGATATTTAATTAAAATTAGAAAAAAAAATTTTTGGTTACTTGTTAAAGCCTGCAAAAACATCAAATAGTCCCCCTCAACTACTAGCTAACTAACTCTATATTGATTCTTTAGTGGACTAACACTCTGTTTGAATGGGGTGAAAGAATGGTAATTAATGGAAGGGTAAGGGAGGCTAAAGAGGGAGAAGAGTAGGGAGAGCTATAATAAAATAAATATTGATGTTTGAAAATGGGTGAATTAGTGAAAAATAGGCGAAAAGATGAGTGAATAATTAAAAATAGTACAAAAATTCGTAATTATCTCTTCCTCTCCTTACTTATACCTTAATTTACGGTGTATCAAAATTTGAGATTTGACAGGCAAACGAGGAAAAAGCTTACTTTTATATGCTCTCGTCACTTCTTAACTTATCTCAAAATGAGGATAAGTATTTTGGATACCTCTCATCCCTTTATATATCCTCCATCACCTCCAACCAAACAACATGTAAGAGCCTCTTTTACTCTTATAGCTTCAACCATCAAGGCACTTGTAATTTATCCAAAATGCATCACTCTACCACCAAAACATGCTCTAAAAGTACTCTGTAGAATCCAACCAATTTCTAATCTACCAGTATTTTCATTAAGGCTAGTATAAAAAAAGTTACAGTAATCAATTAGCTAGTTAGCTTATCACTCATGTATGTCCTCTGTGAATTTAATATTTAGTCGATGTGAGATTCTTAATTGGAGGAAATGCTGCATGAACAAAACACATAAATTGACTATCCTTTTATTGCCAAACTGACTTATTTCAAGTACACCACATTCACCATGCTAAATTACTAATGATATCTCCGAACAGTCATATAAACCTAGGAAACTCCCTTTAAAATTCCTTTTAGTTTCTCTTCTTTTAGCGTTTTCTTCTTCTAAAATCAAGCTGATGCTGATATATATGTAGGACACACAACTGATGTCGTTGGAATTAAGACTTGGTACTGCGCAGTAGTAGAATATGTGAAATTGTAGAATAAACAAGCAAATGCGATAAAATCCGATTTTGATAAGATTAAAACCTCATTATGGATGATCCATGCGGCGGTAGATGTAGACGGCCAAATCACCACCTTGGCAAGCCACTCCGAGAATATTCTAAACTTAACGAAAAAGTTAAAATATGATAAAATTTCAAAGCTGCTAAACTTCAGAATATTCTAATTTTAGTTCTTCAAATGCAATTCATGTTCCGCTGAGCTAAACTGACAGATACGTGACGAGGTCTAAATTTAATATCCACTTCCATTTGAAATTTTCAAATAAAATAAAATAAAATAAAATATTTTTTTAAATTACTGAATTCTATTATCTGTGGCTGTCTAGTCCCATTCAACACTAATTAAATTATATTTTAGTAAAATAAAGATATTAACAATGAATTATTGGTTTCAATTAAATAAATGAAGAGCCAGCTGGGAGCCACATAATCAGTGGTAAGCTTAGGCTCGGTTAGCTACAGTTGGTGGTAGAAATGCAGATATTTGTTGGTCGTTGACAATTAAAAGTTGTCGATTGAATTTATAGCGTCAAGTTACAGATTTTTTTAAATGGAAATGTCGTAAACACTTGGATCAGATTCTTTCCTTCTTCCTTGCGTCAATACAACGCTACCTCTTTTAGATTAGATTTTTCCAAACTTGTCCCTTTTTTTTTTTTTTTTAAATATTAATAAAATATTTCGTGTGCTCCATCCATTTCATTAAATTTAACCATTTGTGATTTTACATAAGAATTAAAAAGATAATTAAATACATTAATCCTAAAAAATAAATATAATTAACTAAGGAAACACTGCAACAAAGTTTAGTTGAGAAAATAAACTACATTAGATATGTTTTTCAAAAATTAAAGTGAGATTGACTGTTTCATTTAATTTGAAAGTTTGTAACTTTTTACTAAAATTAAAAAAGTGATTGAATCTTTTTAATTATAAAAAAATAGGATAATTGTCTAAATCACCATTTAATTAATTTTCATTCAATTGAAAAAAGCTTAACTTTAAGAGTCCCATGGAAAAAAAATAAAAAATTATCAAATTTAACAAAATGGATAGAGTATTAATTATTTTTTTCTAACTAAATCTTATTTAAAATAAAGTCTATCACCATTTTGGTCCATATTATTAAAAAAAATAATTATTTTCATAGTATAATCTATAATATTATTTTATTATTAGGCCCATGTAAAAAAAAAAAAGAATATTATACTAAATGTTAATTTTTAAAATTAATTTTTAAAAAAATGTCAGTTTGAACTATTGTAATTTACAAGGTATATTGTGCCCCTTTTTCTTATTGGGGTACTACAAAAGAGAATATTAGAGTTTTTTTTAGTATATTCTTTTTCATTTCCTCTCCTTTTGTGATGCGGTTAATAGAATGGTTTTTTTAATATTTGAAATTTATTCAGCCGCCATTATATTTTCGTATTCTTTCTGCTCTTCTATGGATGTGTTTTTTGATTCACAAGTTTTGTTGATTTCATCTGTTAATTATGCATTCCAGCTGTCATTTCTGCTGTAAATAATTATTTTTTATTTTTTATTCTGTCCGCTTTTTCATAATTTTATTTTTATATAAGCATCCCGATAAATGTTCGCTCAAAAATTATTACCATCACAAATATTGTTTGCTTTGAAGAGACAAATTAAAGCTATTGATTTTGTTTAATTTAATATTGATGCAATGTATATGCATTGTATTTAATTGGTTTTGCAAATGTGTATATACTATATATATTTTGTATAACGTACATCTTTTATGTTGTATATATATAGTATTTACCGTTATTGTTGTCGTTACTGTTGCCTTTTCTTTTGTGCCCTTCCAATTTTTGTTAGGATGTAATAAAACAAAATATTTCAGTGTTTTTTTTCAGCATCTTTTTCTCGCTATTTCTCTTTTGTAAGGTTATTTTTATTATTATTTAAAATTTTTTACTAAAATTGTTATTATTTTAATTTGTATTTTTTTTAACATTTTATTAAAATTAAAACCTCATATGTTAAATTGTCCCTAAATATTTTTGAATTTGTTACGGTGAAGCCAAGCCGGACTTGGATCAAATTAAAAAATTACAATCTGATCCGAATTCGACCCAAACCCCGCCCAAATGATCGGTTCTAGAATTTAGGGGGGAAAAAAAACTTTGAGAAATATATTTTTCAGCGTGTGGGAATTTTCTATTAAGGCGCAAATTCGAAATGGGGAACAAAAAATAAGTCGACATCCCGCTAGGCTTAAGCGAAGCCGAGTCTCACGAACAACGCTCAAAGAATCATCATAAGAATAAAGAGAGCAGCAGTCAATACTACATTCTCCGTACATGACGTGGGACTACTTAATTGGACCACGTATCCTTCACACCCAAATTCCCAAGTACAACGCACCCACAGTATCAAAACCTCCTCAAAGAGAGAGCCACCTAATAAGAAAGAAGGAACTGAACATCCCCGCACACAGCCCCTCGTTATCGGAGGAGACACGCTTCTCTATATCATCTCCTCCTTTCTCGTCCTCTTTTTTCTATACCTGTTCTCTTGAAACTATCGTGTAAAAGGAGAAAATGGTGAGTATTTAAGCTCTCAGTTTTTCTTTATTTAGGGTTTTGATATTATTCCAATAGTTTTGTTATTCTGTTTCTTCGTATTCCCTAGTTTCATCACGGACTATTTACTTCGGTTATTTGATAGAGATTGATCATAAAGAATCAGAGTTTGATCTGTGATCGATCTGGTTCTTGATGTTTAAATCTGGCTTGGTTCGTGAAATCTTTGTGCATTTATAGTTCATCAACTGTTTGCAGATCTGATTTGATCTTGTTTTGATATTAAATCTATAACGCGTGACTGATTTGTTCAAATCCGAGGAGTGCGATGGATCTTAGGTTAGGTAATTCTTTTTTAGTAGTATCTATTTTTGCCGATTAGTCGTGTAGTGTGGTTAGTTGGCTTTTGGAATTCGTGTGAAATGTGATTGTGATAGTGCTTCTTGGTAGTGTCTTTATTTTGGATTATGTTAAATTTTTTTTGTTTTGTTTTCGTTTGATCTGGCTCGTTTGATTTCCCGATATTTGTTTGTTTCGGTGTCGGCTTGCAAAGCATTCATGGATTGTATTTGGCTGATTAGGAATCCAAAGAAATGGAGGGAAATGGAAAATTTTATGTGGATCACAATCCAGATAATATAGTATGGTCAACTTGAGAAATCATGAATTTTAGTCAAACTTGTTTCGATTCTTTATTCTTCTATCTTTTGGTAATCGAATGAAAAGTAAATATATCATTTGATGAATTTTAAGATTATTTTCGTGCATTGAAAGATGCCTAAAGCATTAAACTAGAAAGCACTTAAATGGGCATTTAGATCTTACAATTATTAATAAGCTGAACCGAATGATCAAGAATTTTGAGAGAAGTTGACTCCAAGCTTTAAACCATGGGCATGCTTAGTTTAATCAGGAGAAGGCATCTTAATGGTATTCCTGTTATACTTTAAAAAATTCAGAAAATGCTAAACTGTAGGTGAACACTTAACTATCTTATAGGTCAAACAGCCTGAGCACTGGCTAATTCTTATCTACAACACTATGTGAGCTTTTGGTAAGCTGTAAAAATTCACTATGTGAACTATCCATGATGAGCCTAATCCCGAAGAAGATCCCAGCCACTTTATTTTTAAACGTCAAATATAAACCCGTGAAAAATCATCTATTCATCCCACCCGCGATCATCCAGTTTGTGATGCTAAATAGAACAAGCATATCTATGCAAATAATGTATTGAAGTTGTATTCTGGTTAATGCAATTTCAATATTGGAGTTGAATTTACGTTTAATTTGGCTTATTTTTTGTGATTGATTGTGTTTTCTCTTCTTGGAGCATTTTATAAGCGTAATGGCTTTCCAGTTATTAATTTTTATACTTCAATATCTTTAGTCTATGCACATCTTGTTGATTTCTGGAATTGCATTGATTACTTGATCTTGATGATGATTTTATGTATTTCAGGCCAACGCTGCATCTGGCATGGCAGTCCATGATGACTGCAAATTGAAGTTCTTGGAGCTCAAGGCGAAAAGAACATACCGCTTCATTGTTTTTAAAATTGAGGAGAAGCAAAAGCAAGTCATTGTGGAGAAGCTTGGTGAGCCTAACCAAAGCTATGAGGATTTTACTGCAAGCCTTCCCGCTGATGAGTGCCGATATGCTGTTTATGATTTTGATTTTGTCACGGCAGAGAATTGCCAAAAGAGCAGGATTTTCTTCATTGCATGGTAATTATAAACTGGATAATCTTGTTTTATATTACTTGTACTTCTGTTTGATTGTTACTCATCGTATTCTACTACTGTTCTATTAAGGAGTCCTGATACATCAAGAGTCAGAAGCAAGATGATTTATGCTAGCTCCAAAGACAGATTTAAGAGAGAGCTTGACGGAATTCAGGTAGAATTGCAGGCGACTGATCCTACTGAGATGGGGCTTGATGTCTTTAGAAGTCGTGCCAACTGAATTTGAACCGTAGGCCTTTGAGCAAGGAGTTCATTCAAAATCTTCTTTACTGGAGTGAAATGTTTATAGTTTGTGGGATGGTGAACCTGGACAACTGTGATATCGGTCTCTGAGTTTTTCCATAAAGTCATTTTATTCATCTGGAGCATGAATCTATGGTTTCTGGTATATCTTGTGATTTGTTATTTATAGAACTTATGTGTGTCATCTTGTAGTCTTATGTCTACAAGCTAATATGTAACTGTTTGCAAGAGGCTAGACGACGCAGTTAGTTCATTTTCAAGTTGACCCTCTGCCTCTAGTCGTTTACTTTGGAATGCTAATTGGCATGCTTTTATCGGTTTTATTGTCTTGTCTTTTGTTTTTGCATGACTGATAATGATATAGCAAGAGAACCAATATAGTTTTCTGGCAGACTGTTCATGATTTGTTCTGTTTCCCTTTTGTGTTGGAACGCTAGTACACATTTGTACACATTTATACTAAAGATTATACTCGTTTGTTTAACCCCTGCACATGGACAAACAATTAGTATCGTCCTCTAATAGAGTTGTGGCAAATAGCTAAAATTGTCACTTATGTTGTTATCTTCTCCGAAAAAACAAACCATTTCCTTTTTCTTCTATTAAATCGCCACAGCCCTTCTCATCTTCCCCACCCGTCCAATTCCATTGGAATTCAAGTTAATAAAACCTTTTTCTTTGCTGCCTATGACCATTTTCGTTCATTTAAAGATCGAAATCAAAATATTGGTTAAGTGAGTTGTCGAATGAATAAAAATGCGATATATATTGTGGAGCGAGAAAGATGAGTTTTACTGTGAAATGAATAAAGAAGATAAAGTACAATAAAGGTATAATTTTGTCCGAACTTCAAAATGGTGGTTTGGTTTTATCATTTTTACTCCAAAATTTCCCCACCATACCTTTTCAATTTACTTGCATATTAAAAAGGGATAGTAGATATTTTTCATTATGAACTTTCTGATTTGTGTCAATTTCACTCTAAAATGACTTTCGTTTCTTAGGTACTCTAAATTTCAAAATAAAAAAAACAGAAGGTGAGACTTATACTTATTCTGGAGGACTAAAGCCAATGTTGTTTAAAATAGCAAATCTCACTGTTTAACTAATAAAATAGCTATTGATTTGAAAAAAAAAAAAAAAAAAAAAAAACTGCAATTCTTATACTCTTCATATGATCTTTAAATTAACTGATAGAATCAGTACATATGTAATAAACAATAAGAGGATATGATTATTGTTATTAGGTGGTATTAGTATATTAGAATATGAGTCAGTCATCTTTGAGAATAAACAAGAGATTAGAGAATTAATTGTTGATGAATCCTAATAGCTTTCCGTATCTTCTCAATATTACATATTACTCCCATGTCCAATCATAAACACATCTATAGTATCTTTAAATATATTACTATTTAGTTATCTATCGAGTATAAAAATGGTTTTAAACTAAACTGTATTAATTTCGCTCAATTAAATTCAATTTTTATATACTAAATCACACTCAGTTTAAATAAATTCAATTAGTTATATACCATAATCAAATTAAAATCGAAATCTAATAATTTTCGTATCTAGATTATTCGGTAACCAAAATTTCAAATTAACTATTTGAATTTAATCAAAATGAGTTGGTTTAGTTCAATTTTCGATTTCGATTTGAAACCGAATATTGGTTATCCTAAACTTTATCTAAAAGATTTTATATTTGCTTTTGCTAATATTTTTTTATTCCATTATTGTATTTATTATTGGATTTAGAACTTCAGTTTCAAAAACAAATTTTTGAGAAATTCGAAGAGTCAAATCCAATAATTCGTGGTGAAATAGAGAAAAAAGAGAATATAGATAAAGATGCAGAGTATGTAATTAACTTTCGAAAATTAAAATCTTAATTTATGCAATTAATCATAATCGAGGGATCAAAGAGTAATTTACGCATTTCAAAATGTCGTGTGCTGGTTCGACAACGTAGAAAAATTAGATTTGGTTAGACAACCGCAATACCGAACTGAAGTACTCACTAAAGCGACACACCGTATGGCGTCCTAGTGAGTTTCGTACGGCCATTATTGTCTCAGCGGCAAGCTTGGAACGATCTTCAACATAGAAGTATCTACCTCTTTCTACTCTCAAACCTGTCTCGTTTTATTTTAGCAAGTTCCAGGGAAAAGTGAAAAGTCTTCCTTACCTCACCCTCTCCTCGTTTTGCATATCACATGTTTGTTAAATGGCCTCAACGGCTTTCTCCTCATGTCTCAAATGCTACCCATGCTTTCCTTCTCACCCACACCAACCTTTACCTTTCTCTTTCTCTTACAAACCCATCTCCAATTCCACTCTCTCCTTCGCGTCCGCACAAAACCACGCCCAACTCGCCACTCAATCCAATTCAGTACCTCTCTCTCCCAATTTCACTTCTGCTCAGCTCCTCGACACTCTCCGTCGCCAAAATGACGAAACCGCAGCTCTTCGCTTGTTCGATTGGGCATCCAAGCAGCCTAATTTTAAGCCTGATGTATCAATTTACGAGGAAATCCTTCGTAAACTCGGCAAAGTTGGTTCAATTAATTCGATGAAGGAAATCTTGCAAGAGATGAAGGTTTCTGGTTGCGAGATTGATAGACGTATTTGTTTGATTTTTATTGAGAGTTACGCTAAATTTGAATTATTCGATGAAATTCTTGGCGTTGTTGATATGATGGAAGTAGAATTAGGGTTAGAACCAGATACGCTTCTTTTCAATTACTTGTTAAATGTTCTTGTTGATGGTGAAAAGCTAAAATTAGTTGAACTTGCGCATTCTAACATGGTTAGTAGAGGAATTAAGCCAGACGTTTCTACTTTTAATATATTGATAAAGGCTTTGTGTAGAGCACATCAAATTAGGCCTGCCATTTTAATGATGGAGGAAATGCCAAGCTATGGTTTGGCCCCAGATGAGAAAACTTTCACTACTATAATGCAGGGTTATATTGAGGAAGGAAATTTAGATGGTGCAATCAGAGTAAGGGAGCAAATGGTGGAAAATGGGTGTCCTGCAACCAATGTCACCGTGAATGTTTTGGTTAATGGGTTTTGTAAAGAAGGAAGAATAGAGGAGGCATTAAAGTTTATAGATGAGATGTCTAATGAAGGTTTCTTTCCTGATAAGTTCACTTTTAATACAGTGGTGAATGGGTTGTGTAAGGCTGGACATGCTAAGCATGCTTTAGAAGTTATGGACATGATGCTTCAAGAGGGATTTGATCCAGATGTATATACATATAATACTTTGATTTCTGGCTTGTGTAAATTGGGTGAAGTTGAAGAGGCAGTGGAGATTCTCGATCAAATGATTTTGAGGGATTGTTCGCCGAATACAGTCACTTACAACACAATGATTAGTACATTGTGTAAAGAAAATCAAGTCGAAGAGGCTACTAAACTTGCTCGTGTTTTGACTAGTAAGGGGATTTTACCTGATGTTTGTACATTTAATTCTCTCATACAAGGTCTTTGTTTGTCTCGAAATCAAACTGTTGCTATGGAGCTGTATGAGGAGATGAAGACTAAAGGATGCCAGCCTGATGAGTTTACCTACAACATGTTGATTGACAGCCTCTGTTGTAGGGGGAAACTACAGGAAGCTTTGAGCTTGCTTAAGGAAATGGAATCGAGTGGATGTGCACGAAATGTGATAACATATAACACATTGATTGATGGGTTTTCTAAAAATGATAGAATCGAGGAAGCAGAGGAGATCTTTGACCAGATGGAACTCCAAGGAGTTTCAAGAAACTCTGTTACCTACAATACCCTTATAGATGGCCTTTGTAAGAGCAGGAGGGTGGAGGAGGCTGCTCAACTAATGGACCAGATGATAATGGAAGGATTGAAGCCTGACAAATTCACTTACAATTCTATGCTTACATACTTCTGCAGGGCAGGAGATATAAACAAAGCAGCTGATATTGTCCAAACTATGACTGCCAATGGATGTGAACCTGACATTGTCACATACGGGACCCTGATTAGCGGGCTATGCAAGGCAGGTAGACTTGAAGTAGCAAATAGGCTCCTTAGATCAATTCAAATGAAAGGTATGACTTTGACTCCCCATGCTTACAATCCTGTAATTCAAGCACTATTTAGAAGGAAAAGAACAAAGGAAGCAATGAGACTCTTTAGAGAAATGGAGGAGAAAGGTGCTTCTCCAGATGCTATCACGTACAAGATTGTTTTCCGTGGACTGTCTAATTCCGGAGGACCAATCTCTGAAGCTGTTAATTTTGTGATAGAGATGACTGGAAAAGGATTTGTACCAGAATTTTCTTCTTTTTATATGCTGGCTGAGGGACTCTCAGCTTTAGCCATGGAGGATACGCTAATTAAGCTTGTTAACTTGGTCATGGAGCAAGCGAACTTTTCAGAAAATGAAGTTACCATGATAAGAGGTTTTGTCAAAATTCGGAAGTTCCAGGATGCATTGGCCACACTGGGCGGTATCCTTGAAAGACGAAAGCCCAAGAAGTCTTACAGATGAAGAAAATTTTGATATGCTACTGTTTAAGATGGTTATAAAAATAGATGACCTACCTACTTATATCAAGTTGGAACCTGAATGGGTTGCTAGTTTTTTATGAATACCCCGTTGAGCCATTCCCTCTTTAGCCTCTGTCTTTTTATTCGGCATCGCAGGTACTGTTAATTGTAAGCAAGTGTGTATTATATTTTCTAAATTGAATTTTCACCATGATGGAATGAATCTCTGGATTGAGCTGATGCACTGGAAGCTCGACAGCGTAGGAATTGCTTTGATTAGTGGAACAATGTATTATGTTCTATTGCGCACCTGATATTCAATTTTGTCTCAACTTGAGCAATCATCTTTCCTAATTCCTATCATCCTATAACGTATTGAACCATCTTGTCCAGTTCTAGTGTCCGTGCTTGCAAAACAGTGATATATCAAAATAATTGATTGTTTCAAAGTCACACAATTAGGGTAGGATGGAGTAATGAATTAGCATTTTTTTTTTTTTTTTCTTTTGGTTATTCCTGATAGATTTTGCTTCGTAGTTTTCAGATTTTAACTCAAAACAGAGAATCGAGAGGTGAATTTTCTTTTTCTTGGCAATTTGTCACCATTTTTCAATGTCTTTGGATTGTTTTTAATGTTTGGTTTGGATTAAAGCTTTTGCATTTTACTTCATGGAGTAAGGATTTAATTTAGTTTATATGTGAAATTTGAAGAATTTGGATGATATAAAAATGTAGGTTTTGTTTGAAAACTTTCTTCTTCTTCTGGAGATGTGCATTAGAGCAATTTTAGCTATATAAATGCTATTAGCCCAATTACGAGTTAATTTCATCCGTAGTCCATTAGATAAGCTTAGCATTTATGCACTTTATCGGCACTAAATATCTAAAAATTATCTAATTTTTATTTGTGTAATATAAAAATGCCTTTAACCGATTAAATTCAATTCTGAAAATCTGAGAACTGAAACGTCAGGTAAAAAAATTTTTTTTTAGAACTGGGAAGTCCCATTTTAAATTTTTTGTATTTTAAATATTTACTTACAATTATTTTTAAAATAAAAAATATAATATTTGACTTTTTTTTTTAACTTAGATAACACTACTTTTTAGTTGGTTTTAAGATTTTTTTGACTTTCTCATTATAGTTAGATGACACTTTTAGAAATGTTTTAACTTTATCCTTGTCTAAAAATATTCTCTCTTTTAATTACACAGAATAAAAATTAACTAATTCTTATTTTTCTAAAATTAATTTGACATCAAAATTAAACATTTTTGTTGTAAAATTATTAAGTGGGTGGTAGCACAGAAATCTCGTTCTACCTCTGGAAATTAACTTTTATATTCACCAAAACATCTGCAGCAAGAAATCAAGCTTAGACGGACATATCTCTCCTTCCTGTACTATCATCAGGCAATAAACAAATTCAATTAAATTTATTTAAAAAATTATCTCTGTCGTCTTCTGGTCCAATCGTTGTTTGTCTCATTCTCACTTTTCTTCGATATATCCGACGGCTTTTTGCTCTTCGTTTGATTACCGATAAACGTACGAAAAGTAAGGAATCAGGAATCAAGATTCCCCTCCTTTTCTTACATTTTCTCGGCTACCAAACAGACGTGGTAATTTTCCGGTAAATTAATTAATCCACATCCCAAGCTCTTCCGTATGTCTTGTAGTTGTAGTTCAGCCGGCTTTGACCTCACTCTCTTGTACTCTTTTCACTCATTTCTAATTCTAGTGTTGTGCATAGATTCCGTGGCTTCTTTTTTAAATACGAACTAATTATAAGCGATAAAGATTCTGTAACTGATTGAATTGAGAAGTGGAGGAAGCCAAAATGGCCTCTGATTCTGTGGATGCCAGAGATGAAGAGGCGCCTTTGGTTGTTGATAGTTTGCCGATTCACAAACTGAAAAATCATACTAAAGACATTCATATTCTTAGCTCTGGGTTTTTGCTTATCTTCCTTGCTTATGGAGCTGCTCAGAATCTGGAGACTACGGTCAATACTGTGAGTTGCTGTGTTAATGGCGTTTGTTGAATTGCAGACTTCACTTGTATGAATTGAATTGTTTGGATTCTTTTTTTTCCTACCTAAATTCGATAAGCACTTGAGTTATATTTGATTTCTGTTTCAGGAGCAAGATATGGGCACAATTTCGTTAGGGATATTGTACCTGTCTTTCACATTTTTCTCTTTATTTGCCTCGTTGGTAGTTCGTTTGCTGGGGTCAAAGAATGCTGTGGTTCTTGGGACGACTGGTTATTGGTTGTTCATTGCTGCAAATTTAAAGCCAACATGGTACTCCCAATGATTTTCTTTTTTGCACCCAATTATTTCTTTTTCCATGTGTAAACTGAAATAGCTGATATATAACATCTTAAAGGTTTCTCGGAAGTAGCCTTATTGGCTAGTAGCTCGCAAATTTTATACTTCCCATCCTAATATAATCTAAACTTTTGTGATAGTTTTCAATTGTTTTGGAAAAGTTTGATAAATATGGTTTAAAGTAATTTGTTTAACTTTAAATTGATGTATCATTAAAAGCGTGTCAATTGGGGATCTGGTCATGGATGTTTACAACTAAACATTAAAAGAGATAAATGAATTATGCTCTAGTAATGGAAATAGTCAGCTCAATATTTGATAAAGTCTTTCTGCTTATGGTTTAATATTGACTTTTCTCCTCCAGGTATACAATGATACCAGCTTCTTTGTACATGGGGTTTTCTGCTTCAATAATATGGGTTGGAGAGGTGCAAGTGCATGCTTGACATTTTATTTTTCTCTTACTAGTTGATGTAATAATTTCTGTGGGATGTAATAATTTCTGTGGCTATAACATTTTTCCTGACATTATTACGGCACATCAGGGTACATATCTCACTTCCATAGCACGCAGTCATGCAAGAGATTACGACTTACATGAAGCAACTGTTATTGGTAACTTCAATGGAGAATTTTGGGGAATGTTTGCGAGCCACCAGGTGCCTCTTCTTCTTCTTCTCTTTTTTTTTCCTGCTTTCTATGCAAAAATCAAGTTGCTTCCTATTTAGACGGCATATATTTAATGAACATATTTCAATTTGCTAAAATTTGTTTTCAAGATCTGATTTTATTTTTCTTGTGTAATTTTTCAGTTTGTTGGAAATCTGATTTCACTTGCTATTCTGAGAGATGGAGGGGTATGTGCTGCTCTTTCTTATACTATCCTTTCATTTGCTCAGATGATCTATTTTTCTACGTTTATTATTTGTTATAATACCTTGTGAAACACAGTCATTTACCTTTTCATGTAATAATTCCAATGGATATGTTTGTTTATTTTGTCTCTTTTTGTTTCAGTTAGTTACAAAAACCGTTCTGAAGAAAAGAAACCTGAATCACATATTAACCTAGTTTTGAGGATGAATTATCTTGTCTGTCCTTGACAGAGCTATCACAAAAGATTCAAGTACATGATTAAGTGAATCTTTGTTTTGATATTGTAAAAAAAAAAATTATGTGACTTGGAACCTGCTGGTGGGGTTATAAAATAAGTTATGTTATGTAATTTACTTTATACATGTTGCTGTGTTAATGTATGTGGAGGATTATAAATTTTTCTGATACAATTTTCTTTCACTTAATTCAGGAGGGCAGTACTGACGGCACAACATTATTGTTCGTTGTGTTTCTTTGCATTATGACCTTAGGAATGATACTAATGTGCTTCTTAAGTAAAAGGGATGCCAAAGAAGACGAAGGACTAGAAAACTCTTCTTTTAGTTTATATTCTTCCCTGAAATCACTCTCAAAGTCAATTATCATAGCTTTGCTTGACATTCGGATGCTATTGATTGTTCCCCTGATCGCATATTCAGGATTGCAACAAGCATTTGTCTGGTAGTTATTTGTGAAATGTATAATTTTTTTCTCTTCTAGAATAGCTGAGAAGGGATATGTTTTTTCTCTTTTTTTTTACCCCTTTTGATTGTCTATTTCTCCGCTAATCACCAAACAAGTTCTTCATTTTAGGGCTGCATTCACCAAGGATATTGTGACTCCAGCACTCGGTGTATCTGGTGTAGGTGGTGCAATGGCAGTGTATGGTGCCTTTGATGCCATTGTAAGTATGAAATGTATATATTTCCTCGTCAATTGTTGACTAAGCTGCAATAGTAGCTTGGTTCTTTACTATTCATTGAATTTGTGAATAGCATATTCTTTTCAGATCTCCTTATTTTGGGTGAAAATAGTAAATAGGCTAAGAACTTCCTCCCTAGTATGCTCATGTGAACGAGAAATATCCTTTCCGTCCCATTTTTCTTCTTTAGGCGATTATAACTTGTTTGAAGCATTTATAACCATATCGTCCCACAGCTTCTTTATGTTGATAACCGATCTGTACCAGAATGCAAGAAAAAATTTCTCCACTTTCTTAACCCTATTTAGTCATCAATCCGGATATTATTTTGAGGCGGAATCAGAGCCTGCATTTTATAATCAAATTAGAGCTTTCCTTAGTGGTTACCAGGAACATGTTCAAATGCTCAGTTTTAGGTGTTTCACAAGGAATTGAAATTCTAATATTCCATGCTTGCTAGGATTCTGAATCCTAGACAAATCAATTTCAATTAGTCATCTTATTTCATTGAATGATGTGGTTGTTTAATCTGAGCTTGTTCTTTTAACTTCTCTTAGTGTTCGCTCACTGCTGGTCGACTTACTTCCGGTCTTCAGTCAATCACCTGGATAGTATCTGCTGGAGCTTTTCTTCATGCTATTGTATATCTCTGGATTCTTCTGAGATACAGGTTAGCCCTTTGCTTTTGCAGTCTTTTAACACTAATGATTTTTGGAACCTAAAATTTCCTGGCAACATTTTCCAGTTTAACCAGTGGAATAATACGCATCATATACCCACTTATCATGGCAGCTTTGTTGGGTATTGGTGATGGAGTACTCAACACACAGCTTAGCGCTTTGCTTGGGATACTTTTTAAGCATGATACGGTATCCATCCATCTTTCCTATTATTATTTCCTTTTTGGTTTGATTTGTCCGCTGGAGTGTTTGGATCTGGATCATATCCTTAGGCTCTACTGATGAGACTGGATTGGCAGATAATATTTTGCATCCTCATAAACTGGTATCAGGAACCTCATGCTTCTCTTTTATGTCATCTACACGGAACATGTCTCAATAACTCATGGCTCTACTTATAGATAGACTTGATTTTTATGTTCCAAAGAATAAAGAGCTTCTTTTACTTGAATTCTGTTTCTCGTGTCATAGGCAGTTAATAATTTCAAATTTCTCCCATTAATTTTGAAACAGGAAGGAGCATTTGCGCAACTCAAGGTGTGGCAAAGTGCTTCTATTGCATTTGTGTTCTTTGCCAATCCCTACATCTCCTTACATGCAATGGTGTTGATTATGTTTGCAGCATTGTGTGTTGCAGTGGTGGGTTTTCAGTTTTTGACTCTCCATGTAGAAAAAGCTTTCTCCTCTCTAAGTTCATGATATATTATTTAGCAACCACTGTTTGATTCCTGTAAAATCTGTCTCAATTGCAATTCCTGCTTTGTAATTTCATAATTAATTGCATTGAAAAAGAAATGTTATATATATATATATATATACACACAGATGCATACGAATTCATTTTCATTAATTTTAATACTTTTTGACTTTTTTTTCCACTTCGGTAACACCTTTAGAAAATTAAAATAGTATTATTTATTTTATTTTAACTTTACTATTGTTTAGATATTCCGTGAAACTCTCTGTCCTAGTTAAAAGAATTTTTTTTTTTTTTTTGAAAAGAAGTTAAAAGGCCTTTGTTTTGCTATGTTGAGGTAGTTTAATCGATTTTTGAATTTTTATGCAAAGTAAAAATGTGTTTTCTTAATTTTTGTGGAAAGTTTAAAAAAAAAAAAAAAGAAAGAAAGCGTAAAAAGGGATGAAATAGAAAAATAATTATCTAAAAGTTAAGTAAATGAAATTTAAGATTTTATAAAAAATATTTCTAATATTATTTTATCTTTTTTTTAAAGTATACTATTAGAAGTGCCTTTAGTTCAATAAAAACATTAAATCTTAAAGATAAATACATAAATCGGATCTAGTAAGTTTTTTTCATACAACGGAATGTAATTTTATTTAAAAAAAATTACAAGAGCTCTTTCATTCGACACGTGTACCGAACAAGACAATTGACTCGAGAGTGGTTCTCCTGTCCAACAACCGAACTCGTTGTTCTTTCTCTATTGCATTTTTTTTCCTAACTAAGGTAGTTGAGATTAGGTTAGTTCCTCTTCTCCTCCAATTATATAAGAAAACCATTTTTACATTCTAACCAACAAGGCTTCTAATTATAATTTCCTAAAAAATGTTCTCCACTTTCTTTACCTCTTTGCGCCACTGGGTTTTAATTCGGTGGCCGCTGCTACTGTATGCTGCCAAATGGACTGCGCTTTTGACGGCAATGGTGGCCGTGGCTTCTTTCTCACCTGAAATGGCATTTGTCTCCGCGATATCTATGTCGTCTTCGTTTTCGCGAGAGTGTGAAGTAGAAGGAACGGTTAGAGTTCCGGTGGATATGCCGGGAGAGATTGTGTGCTTGCCTGCTCACCTGTTCGTAAGATCTAAGATCGATTTGATTGTCCCTCCAGTATTTGCGGCAGTTATTGTGGCTGGCTCCGCTTGGGCCATTCGGGCCATTGACTTGTGGGAGGAGCGTGAGACACGCTGAGATGTGATGTCGTTTTAACACTGTGAGTATTCATTCTATCTTATTGTTTTTTCAATAAGATAAAATCCAAATATTTGTGTAGATATGATTGATATATTTTATTTGTTTATTGTTTTCAGTTTATACTGTTACATGATTCAAACCAAAGAAATCATAAGTTAGGTATTTTATAATTATTTTAATTAAAAAATGCATTAATTTGACTATAATTTTAAGGGTCAATTTATTTTTTTTCATATATGTATATTAAAACATAAAAGAAATTTTGATATTTTTAAAATAGTAAATCAAATAATTATTATAATTTAAATTTTAAATTTAACTGAATTAGAATCATTCTTATAGATGGAAGAATAATCAAGAAATCCTTCAATTAGTTACCATATATATAGTATATGGTACAATGCTACAATATAAACGTTTTTTTGGGAATTGGAACTTGGGAATCACACACGGTATGCCATTCCTGACCAAGCTCATGCCACATATGACATATCCAACAACACTCTGCCAGACAAAGGCACCCCTTACAGAATAAATAAATATTTGGTAACTCATTGGGGAGTTGAACATTTATAATATGGTAGTACTTTTTCCAGTCCCATAAAAAGGAGAAATGGGTATGTAAATATATAAATATATAAATGGATATGAGTCTTATTCAAGGCTTTGAAACAGAGTTAATGAGTTTGTTGCTGAAGTCCCATAATTCTGTAGCCAGCAATTGATTCCTGGCAAATGCACTTGGTTGTTCCTCATTACAGTCCACATAGTATTTTCCACTCGCTCCTTTCAAACTTGGGTGAAGTGCCACATAACATGTTGTGGCTGCTCCCTGAAATCATTAGAAATTACGAAAAATGAGCTAATTATTCCGTTGTGTGTGTTAGATGCTCATATTTTATTTGGCCTTGCTATGAATCAAAAAGGAAAAAGAAAAATAATTGATTTTGAAAGTTAACCTGAGGTACATTCTTCCATAGCGGATAGCTAAATATCTTCAACAATCCTGAAAAAAAATGTAAGATTGATTACACACTCTTTTAAACTACTCTCCCCGAAATTAACCCTTTGGACACCTACTCATTAGAAGTGCAGAATGTTTCATGAGGTTTGTCATGATTAGGCCTGGATGGACTGCATTAGCTGTTATATTCACCCCTTCTTCCTGCATAAAATGGAGTAAAAATCAACAAAATTAGTATATATTATGAAATACCATTTAAAGAATTCTTTAATCTTTTTTTAACTATGCAGTTTGATTATAGATATCTACTGGGGGAATTGTAAAAAGATCGATCTATTCTGTAAATCTGCTTTTCGGGTCATGGGTCGTAAGTTCGGTTTCCAGAATTGAAATCTTTCAAGGGGGTTTACAATCCGTGCAACAAATGGTTACTGTATTCACTTAATATTTAATTAATATACCTGAAAGCGACGGGTCAGTTCTTTGGCGTGGAGTATATTTGCAAGCTTGGATTGACCATAGGCTCTTTTATCAGAATACCTGTAGCAGGGAACCATACTAAACTATTTAATGATAATTATAAAAAAAAAAAAAAAAAAAAAAGAGAAGAAGAAGAAAAAAGCAAACGATAGGATCGAGACCCACTTGAAAATAGCAATAAATACCTTCTTTTATTATTGACGTCATCAAATTGAATTCCATGTTTATAGGTGTGGATATGAGCTATGGATGACAAATTTACAATCCTACCCTCAATACCTGTGGTTCTTGCAGTGTCCTTCATTTTGTCCAAGAGAAGATTTGTCAATAGGAAATGACCTGAAAATGAACCGATTATGACCAATAAGTACAAAGTATGTCCAATATCATTCGGAAATGTTTAATTTCACATACCGATATGATTTGTTGCAAACTGCATTTCAATTCCGTCTTCTGATAGCTGATAGGGGCAGAACATAATCCCGGCATTGTTTCTGAAATTTCAAAATGGGCATCGGTTGAGGTTTTTTTTGTGTTTTCTTCTACGTTAGTATTTCAGACGAGAAGTATTAACGTTTTGAAATATTTTGATGAGGGCCTAAAATTTTTTAGAATTTAATAATGAAAAACTGAATTGAAATCTAATTTGAAATACAAAAACTTTGATTTTGTAACATCTTTAGACC
Organism: Jatropha podagrica; assembly: GCA_947857235.1. NCBI lineage: Eukaryota > Viridiplantae > Streptophyta > Magnoliopsida > Malpighiales > Euphorbiaceae > Jatropha > Jatropha podagrica. The sequence goes on from CANUEP010168441.1 coordinate 88,713, forward strand.
TTTTTGGTTCAAAATGACTGACTTTCTGTGAAGTGTAATTGTCGAGAAATACACTTTTAAAGAAATTGTTAAATAGAAAATATAATTTGTACGTGTTTATTATGCAAATCAACTTTCTGAAGACTGAATTGCTCTCAAACTATAAATTATAATAATATTCATAATATAAATTTAGATAATATGATAAATTAGGAAATTCATTGCGCTTAACTAGAAAAATACAACTTTCATACCTATACCTAAAGAATATACTTACCTTGTGTAAGGAAAGTTTGATGATCTATTTCCCAAGAGGTAGAAATGATAATGCAAATCAAACATAAAACTTTATGTACTTTCCAAAAGTTGGGTTTTCCAAGTCTACTTACCCCTAACCTAACAACACCTTAGTTTTTATTTTAATTCATTAAATACTTTAAAAATTATGTCTACTGAACACTTCAACTTATAAATTCATTTTATTAAACACTTTAATTTATAAAATTAAATCAATTAAACATATACTAAATGCTTTGAAAAATGTAAAATTCACTGTTCCAAAAATTATACTGACTATACATTCAATTAATATTTTGCATACAAAATTCAAAAACCATAAACACCATTGTTATTAGTGTCGAAATATGTATAATATTATCAAAATTTACAAGTTAAAGCACGCGATAAATAATTTATAAAGTTTAGGATGTCATACGTTGAAGTTATAAAATTTGAGAGTGAATTTACATATTTAGTCATTTAAATTTTAATTTTAAAATCTTTTGATTTTATATAACAAAAATTAAGTCTACCAATAATTAAATCATAAAATAAAAATCAATGAAACCGAACCAATAATTTCAGTTTGGCTTGTTTTCGGTTCCATCAGTTCCTATTCAGCATAAATATAAAAGAGGAAAAGGTAATTAATAATGAAAATTTCAAATGTATAAGAAAGGATTAAAGCTATTAATTTTTAGACAATATAGATCAAAAGGTACACTCAAAAAAATTTAGGGAGTATTTGTAATTAATCCAAAAAAATAATCCTAAAAAAATTGTCTCTTTGCCCTAAAATATAAGTCGTTTTTTAGTGAATTTTTTTTTCAAAATATAAGTCGTGTTGAGTATTTTCAAAAGTAATAAATGATATTTTGTCAATTTTACCCTTGTTTAAACTAGCTATAATAAACATTTTCACAAGTAACAATTGGTTTTGAGATAAATAATAATTTAGTCAAATTACTTTTTAATTTGATATAATTTAAAAGAATTAATTATTTTCTTAATCTTCGTGCAAAAATCTTAAACGATTTATAGTTTAAAACGGAGAGAGTAATAAAAATTGAAAGAGAGAGAGAGAGAGAGAGTTACATTAAGATGTTGAGCGGTAGATTAAGAGCAATGAACTTATCAGCAAATTGTCGGACAGACTTAATTGAGGCTAAATCCAATTTCAGAACATCAACACAGGCATTTTCATCTTCTTTAAGAATAAGTTTCTTTGCTTCATTTGCAGCTTCCATGTTCCTTGCTGCTATAATCACATGGGCTTTCCGTAGAGCCAACACTCTTGCTGTCTCAAATCCAATCCCAATGGCCCCACCTGCACCCACACTTCCATTTCTTAATCTTGTTTTACCATAATTCTTGTTTGTTAGAGAAATTAATGGCGTTCAATAAAATTTCCTTAGTTGGAATGTAATTAACCATTGGTTTCGAAAACATTAGGAGAATGATATTTTTAAAATTTTCAAATTAGTATTTCAAACATTCTTTGTATTCAAATAGTATACATTTATACTGTCTCTCTTTCATATTATTTGAAAATTATTAAATTTATTTAAATTATAAAAAATTATAAGATAAATTGACTATATTATTTTTCATTTAATATTGATTCTCTAATAGAAATATTAAATTGAAGTAGTAATTATCGATTATAAATAAAAGTTAAACTTGAAAAAAAAATGTTGGAACGATCTTTTTTTTTTTATTTTATTTTTAGATGTGATAAGTATTATGAAACAGAGTTAGTATTATGAAATGTCTCCTTATAATTTTTATAAGACAAATACGTAATCGCTTGAATAATTTAACTTAGTGTAATATTTGATGATTTATGTAGGAATGTAACATGTAATAGATGTATTATACTACTACAAATAGACATTTGATTCCAAACGTAATATTTCAAAGTTTAAACAAAGGACTATTTATAAATCGTGTATGCACCAGGAAAACAAAGAAGGTGCATAACAAGTGCAAAGGAAAATTCATTTTCAAGAAAAGAAAAAGAGTAAATAAATAAAAGATCAACGTCTTCTTTTTTTGAATTTTTGAAAGCAAATTAGCTAATCAAACAACTAATGAAAATTGATCTAAAATTCTAAAAACTATACATTAAACCCAAAACCAAAAGCCAAAACAAGAATTATACCATCAACTTTTTTTTTTTTTAAAAAAAAAAAAGGAAAACCCAAGAAACTACTAAAGGAAAAAGAAGACTCAAAAAGATTCATTATATTAATTGCCATTACAGTAATAACAATTCAAGAAAATGCAAAATAAAATACCAGTAACAATAGCAGTAAGATTGGAAGCATCAATCCCTTGAGTAACATTTTCAGCTGTAGAAGCTGATCCAAACCCACTAGGACCAGGCCTTCCGATAACCGATGAAAAAATACTCATTTTCATCAATAATCACACACTTCTCCTTTTCCGAAATTCTGTACTATATACAATTAATGCAGAAGTATTCTATTATTAACTTGTCAAGCTAATTATAAGTTAAGAACAAAAGAAGAACACAGAGAGCACATGCAGAAATGGAAGCAAATGCGTGAAACTTATATAGGTCAATGACAGGTAAAGATTCGGAAGGGTTAAACAGTAGATAGAGCAATAAATGGTCGTCGGTGAAGAGGTGTTAATAATTTCAACGACCCCTTACCTATTCCATAACTTGAGAAAGAGTTATGGGCTTCAACTGCATTTATTTTATTATTAATAAAAAAATAAATTGGTGCCCAATTTATTTCAAATTCACACCTAAAGATTTTTATTTTTTAAAACTAACTATTAACTTTCTTTATGGGAAAAATTTTATCTAGACTAGGACGTTCAAGGGTCTACTCATGGACCAAATCAATGAGACGAAAATTTCTTATTGAAATGAAAATGTTTTTTACCATGAAAAAGAAAGACGTAATCAGAACGCTCTTTAAAGAATTTTTTGTTGTTTTTGGTTTGGTCCACAGGCAATAACCATGGACCAGCTCTAGGCAAGTAATGTCCTAACTTATGATTCTATTAACACGTTGGCTTTTCCACTCAGGCATGGAACGAGGGATTTAATTTAGTGTGACCAATAATACGATTAAATAAAAAATAACACTATAGGATTTTAGACAAGGTGATTTTCAGTTCTCAATCCGCTTTTGTTCCGGATAGAAAGATTATTCATAGTGTGTTTGAGGCTTTCGAGCTTGTCCAATTTATGAAATAGAAATTGACTGGAAAAAAAGGGTTGGCTGCTTTGAAAATCAGTATTAGCAAGTCCTATGATAAGGCAGACTGGGGTTTTTTTAAGACTATGATGATTAAGATGGGTTTTGCCCACCATTGGGTTGATTAGATTATGCTGTGTTTTTCGATTGTCTGTTATATGATTAAGTTAAATGGTGTTGAGTATGGTCTTGTTCTTCCTAAGTGGGGTTCATCAGGGTGACCCTTTATCGCCTTATCTCTTTCTTATTTGTGCTAAAGTTTTATCAACTTTGTTTCGACATGCAGAGGTTGCTAGTAACATCCATGGTTGTAAAATCAATAGTGGGACTCCGAGTGTTTCCCATCTCTTATTTGCAGATGATAGCTTTCTCTTTTTTCGAGCTACAATGCATGAAGGAACTTGTGTAAAATAGGTTTTGGAAGTCATTAGAAGACTTCGGGATAGTAAGTGAATTTTAGAAGTCTGGTATTTTCTTTAGCCCTAATGTCTCAAGCGATCTAAGATCTTCCATTTTTTATATTCTTAATGTGCATACTCCTCTTAATCATAGTCACTACCTGAAGCTTCCTTCTCTAATTGATAGAGATAAAAAAGCGATTTTTAGTTTTATTCGAGATCAAATGTGGAAGAGAATTAATAGCCGGAGTGGTCGGTTTCTGTCAAAAGCTGGTAAGGAGATCCTTATTAAGTTTGTAGCCTAGTTTATGTACTGTATGAGTGTGTGTTTAATTCCGGTTTCAACTTGTACGGAGTTGGAACAAATGCTTAATTACTTCTGGTAGGTCTCTAAACGGGATGAACGAAAAACTATTCATTGGCTGGCATGCGAGAGAATGTGCAGTAATAAATGTCATGGAGGTTTGGGTTTTCTTCACTTCCAAAGCTTTAATTTGACACTCTTGGGGAAACAAGGTTGGAGAATTCTTACCAACCAATGTACTCTTCTTTATTAGATTCTTAAAGCTAAATACTTCTCAAATGGAGATTTTTATAATGCTGTGTTAGGGGATAACCCGAGTTATACTTGGAGGAATCTTTTGTCGGCTCAAGGGGTGCTAAAAGAAGGGCTTCGATGGAGGATTGAGAATGGTTTGGATATCAATATTTGGACACAACCTTGGCTAATTAATGATGTTTTTTTTTTCTTCGTTCTAATATTGTGCCAGGTTTTGAAGATTGCGAAGTAGCAAATTTGATTAAGCATGAGACCAGGGTATGGAATGCTGATTTTGTAAGAGGGTTGTTTCTGTCAGATGAGGCTGCTTCAATTTTGCAGATTCCATTGAGTTTTGGAAATTTTCAAGGCAGAATAATATGGCATTTCACAAAAAATGGATGCTATATGGTACGATATGCTTACTTCATTGCCCTTAAACTTGTTAATTTGTTGTCAAATGATCCTTCAGATCAATTCTGGACTCAGCTGTGGAGGCTTAAAATTCCTCCTAAAATTCAAGATTTTGTTTGGAGGTTGTGTCATGATATTTTGCCCTCAAAACTAAAGTTATTGCAATGTGGTGTTCCTGTTGATCCTAAATGCTTCTATTGTGATGCCCATGAGTAGATTGTGCATGTCCTTTTCACCTATCCATGATTGACGGATTACTAGCGTGAGTTGGGTGTGTCAGTAAGAAGAATATTGTTTCCTGATTCTCGCGGAAATTGCAAACTTAGGGACATGAGCAAGCTGAGTTTTTGTGTGTTATTCTTTGGTATCTATGTACCATTGTAATATCTTTCTTTGGCAAGAGGTGCAAATTGATGTGCTTTCAACAGTTTATCTTGCTCAGAAATTCATAATGGAATGGCAACAAGCTCAAGTCAATCCATGTATCTCAGTCTACTCTCCAGTTCCAGGGGACCTTAATGTGATGGAATCCACTGGCGTTGGGCTTCATGAAGTATAATGTTGATGCTACCATCTTTCCTCATTGCAATTCTGTTGGTTATGAGGCTGTGTTCGGGGATTTTTATGGTCAGTTTGTTATGGTCTTAATGATACTTTGCATGGCGTTCTGGATCCAAAGAGGGCAGAAGCTCTTGCGCTTAGGGAAGTGCTCTCATGGATTAAGGCTCACCATCTTACAAATGTTGCTGTGGAGATTGATGCTCAAGCCATTTGTCATAAGATGAAAGGGCAGCCATTTTCATTAACTGAATGGCACGTGATTGTAGCAGACTGTGTTGAGCTTTGTAATAATAGTACTAATATTACTGTTAATAGGGTACAGAGATCAGCGAACAAAGCCGTTCATGCCTTGGGTCAAATATCTTATTGGTATATTGATTTTCATATTTGGTTTCAGCTTCCTTTAAGCATTGAAGCCATTATTGTTTTTGATTTAATTTAATAATATCTTCCATTCTTCCATAACTTTGCTTTAATCTAAATTCAAAAGAAAAAAATATTTTCTGCATGCAATTCATTTTTATTGGAAATACAAATTTAATTTTTTTAAATTATATATTATAATATTAAAGAGAAATAGTAAACTATACATACCTTTTAAAAAATGGATGTATACAGAGAAATCAATTGGGTTGTATGGTTAGAAATTTAGTTTTATTTTTTTAATCATATCACAACTGCAATAACCATAATATTTCTTTCTACAAATAAATAATTAACAAAGGAACTTTTGCAATAAGAATGAACATAAAAAAAGATTTTTATATTATTATTATTATTATTATTTAATTTTCACATTTTAATTCTTTCGAAGTTTATTTAATTTTTAGAGGAATTCTGGTAAGAGATCTTTGATAGGAAAGAGACCTTACGTTGAACTCTACATTAAATAATAATAACAAAATATGCATCCCACATTGCAAATCAAATGACTTCGTGTCAACAGTTCGAGTTGTCTAACTCATGAACTTACTCAAGACAGTGTCTGATGGAGATAGACAAAAACTGATGAAGAAATGTCATCCGGTCCATATGCCAGCAAATTTTAATCCATTTGTTGATTTTAAATCGATCCAAATTGGAGTTTCTTAAGACATGTATCTCAAATTATGTATTTATTAAATAATTAAATATTACGTGAATTACATAGAGATGGTCTAAATAGTATTTTTACAAACTCTCAGAATAAAAAAGTACTGGTTTCGAGTTTTCTCAATTATAAATACATAACTCATAATGTTTTTTTTTCTTTCCATTTAGCCTTTTATAAAAAAAAAGTAGCATCTAGTAAAAAAAACTATTAATTACATATGAGTTAAAAAACTTTGATATTTTTTTAATATTATTATTCAATTTATATTTGAAAGAGGTTTCATTTATTAATGTTAATATTAGAGCCTATTTTGACAACAATGATAAATGCTATTTTTTATAATATAAATTTTTAATTAAATTTTAAATATTAAGATAGCATCTTATAAACTGTTAATTATTATAGCAGTTATAAACTATTTTAGTAGTCGCTGATATTATTATTTATATATTCATTTTTAATAAATGTGTTGGTAAATATAATTTTTTGATTCACAGTTAAAAGTAAAACAATTTTAAAAAAAAATTTAATTTTATATTAAATGTTAGCAGAAGTATAGTTGGTAATTGTTGCAGTAGCTATCAATTATTTTATTAGCTTTTAGCTGTTATCTATTAATTATTAGGTTAACTATTTAGATGGTGGATTAAAGTAGAATTGTTTGATTAATTGTTAAATATAAAATAATTTCAAAGAATTCTTTTAACAACAATATTAATTTTATTTTATTATTAAATGTCAGGAAAAAATTTATCAAATCTAGAACCACCCATTCATCATAGTCCCTTTTATGAATCCAACCCAATGTTAAATGTCAGCAAAAATACAAAAGTAGAAAAAAAATATCTCAAGCCAAGAACTTAAAAGCTGTCATTTCCCATTTTAACCTTGAGAATGCAGTAGCTCAACCAACCCAACAACTGAAGAAGCAGCAGAAGTAACAAGTTGCAAAACTAAAATCCAAAAGTTATCAAAAAGAATAAAATATCACGAAATAACCAATTAAATCCAAGTTAGCATCCATGATCCTCAATCCACACTTTTCCTTGCTAAACAATCAGACAAAAAATATATATACCTACAGCTAACATGATTAACTCTAACACGAGGACATTGTTACTTCATTATCATCCAATAACCATGTTATTTTCACTAGAAGGGCTTGAACTATAGGAGTAATCACTTAATGGGGTACCAACTTCAATTTGTATATGTGAAATGCCTAAACTCACCAATTCGTAACAGTAAAATGCTTATTACCGAAATTGTAGAAATTTCGATGGCCGAATTACTACGTATTTCACGCGTGACATTTTTTAACTCTCTTATTTTTTCATGTCAGCATTTTCCTTTCTCTCCTCCATGTCAGTCACCGCAACTCCGGCCACCACGAGCTTCATCGCACCACCATCACAGCCTTCTCCCTGCCTCTCTTCTCTATCACTCTCACCCTCTCTCACTGACTCTCTCTCTCACTCTCTCTGCGCATGCCTGACCACAACACGCAGCTCCGCACACTGCGTCTCCAGCCACCGCCATAGCTCTCTCTCTTTCCTTTCTCTGTCGCTGTCTCCCTCCTCCTCACTATCTCATGAACCAAGCCAGTGTCGCAGCCATCTCCAACCACCCAACACCTCCACCGCATCGCAGCGACAGCAGCTCCTCCCTTCTCCTCCGTGCACGATCTGGACAGCAACCCGTGACTCAGACTTCAGCCACCATCTCCAGGCGTCAAGTGTGCGATCTCAGCTACTTTTCCTTGCGATCTAGTGTCGATGGGAGCTCTCAGATGCGATCTAACCATCTCTGCTTCAGTGCTCGGTTCCGGTGAGCTCCGGGGACTCCTCTGCTCTAATCGTCCATCTGATCAATATTTTTGACACAACAGTTTTTTATTGGGGTATTAATGGAGGAGAGAGGAAAATGCTGACATGAAAAAAAAATGCCACGTGTGATATACGTGGCAATTCGATTATCGGAGTTTCACAATTTCGGCAATAAGCATTTTACTGTTACGAATTGATGAGTTTAAGCGTTTTACAAATACAAATTGAAATTGGTACCTTTATTAACTAATTACCCCAGGCATTTCCAGTGAAAATAACCCCCCAATAATCTCAAAGAATTCAACTAGTTTAAGTACCATTTCATGAAATACTCCTTTAATTTTTAAATGCATATTATTTGATAAAAGTGGATTTTCACCAAACAATCCAAACATCGCTCAGGTTGCAAGACTCGAAAGATGTGTGCGAGATCTTAGGTATCCTCTTAGATTTGTTGCTCCACTTGATTTGCCGATCCTATAATCACTCACCCAACCTTACAAACTCAACATGTATGTATCCAAAGTGAGACTTTTGAGATGAGATGAGCTCTAGCAATATTAAAAAAATATCATCGACCGATTGTTCGAAATATCTTATTTAAATTCAGAGTCATCACTATTATAAATATTTAGTTAACAAACAATATAACTGCTAGATATAATATTTTAGTTTTAATTAAGATTTTAAATGCTCACTAATTATTCTTGAACATCGCCTAAGTATAATTATTTTTTAATTCTCATACTTCTAAATTTTATATATCTTAAATCACAGTTGTAAAATAATTGGTAAAATAATTTATTAAACGATTAAAATTGGAAATTTGTATATTTTTTTTAACACGGAAAATGGATCTTTTATTTTGTATTTTATAAGATATTCACTGCTTGAATTTGAACCCAAAGTCGATTACAAATTAATTAAGTACTCAATTCTTTCCCAATCCGTTTTAGAAATTTCCTTTTATTATTTGAATGTTTAAATGTTTAAATCCATTTAATGTTAAAAATGCTTTTCTTATTTTTTATTTTTGAGAAATAAATAATTAAAAATTATAAAAATATGTTATGACATACTAAAAATATAATGTCAATATTAAATATAATTATAGAATTAATTTATCATGAGAAAGATGTATAATTATTTAAAATTTTTAAAATATCAATTAAATGGATAACAATGTGAATACCTATGTCATTAAATCCAAATTTGACCAAACCCATTATGGGCAGTAAAAGTACTACCCGAATTTATTCCAAAGCATTTATTCACTACCTAATCTACTAAAATCGAGTCAGATCAGATTAGATAAAATTTTCATCCTCATATATACTAATATTTAAGAACATTTATTGCATTTTATTACTCCTTGAACATATTTGTGAGAATCACATTCATATATTAATTTTTATGTATAATATATATAATGTTTATTATTTTTTCTCTATAAAATTCTTAATTTAATTATCATAATATTATATTAATTAAGAGAAATATTCCATTAATCATTGTTGTAATATAAAGAAAATTTCCTTTTTAGACGCTCTATTTATATAGAAAAATCTTTCTAATATAGTAACTTTGAAACTAACGGCAAAGCAAATGGTTCAATATGCCCTTACTTTGATTTATAGATTAAATATTGACTTTGAGAGTATTTCAAGAAAGCGACAGACATTGTTATGGTTGACATTTAATTTTTAAAAATTGACTGAATTGTGCATTAAAAAAATATGAGATTCAAGCATATTATGCGTACAAATTAAATTTCACTGGGAAGCTAATGCTAAATATTAGAGTGTGCACATATAGTGAAATTTATTCACAACTCTAATAAATCCTAAACGAAGGAAAATTTCCTTTCAAATTAAAGTGCTTATATAAAAATAGTTGTTGCCCATTTATATTTACTCTCATGAACTCTTTAAATGACTAAAGAGAGGGATACAGAACCTAAACCCTAATTTCATTGTCTAAATAAAAATAGTTGTACTCATTTTTTGCATTATGCCAACTTCTATAAGTTGTTAAGTGGATATGGATAAACTATCTGCAATTTTACAAATAATGTGAGCATTTGACTCACCATTTTCAGTTTCAAAACACAGTAACAAACAAATTGTATTTTTCACATCTTTAGTAATATTTTTCCTTTTGTTGTCTTTTCTAGCCTCTTTTAGAACATTACTTGGTGGTGACGTGATTTCAGAATCTAAAGAAGGCAGTTGTTTATTGGATGACAAGGAATCAAATCTGAGGTTGATTGTTGAATATGTGCAAATGTTTTGAAGTTGCAAATAAATTTTGAGGGATTGTATTCAAATCAGAAGGAAGAACTGTATCCATGGCATTTATGGATTAAATTTTAGAGTTGTGAACTCATTCATATCTAAATAAATTTAGCTTCGAAAATTTTGCCTCCAAATTTCATTTTTTTACTCGTAAATTTGGAGAAGCAAAATAAAGAATTTCATATTGAAAATTTTGGCTCCAAATTTTCTTTCGACTTTCATGCCAATTTTTTTAATTAAAATTTAATATTAAAATTTTAGTGCGCAGTTAAAATTAAATCGTCCTTTTTTTTTTGTTATTAGAAATCTAAATAAATGAAATTTAAGCAACATATTCTCTCTCACTGTTTATCATATTTTATTGAAAATTAAAAATCACTTTAATATTTTTTAAGGATAAATTAGAAAAAATCCATAAAAAAGTTATTTCATTAATTTTAGAGAAATTTTGATTTTTTTTATATAAATAGAATGGAAAAAAGTATTAATTAAGAAAAATATTATATTCAATGTAATAAATTATATAATATAATATAATGAAGAATGCATTACACAAATATTTGATTGAGACGTTTGGAAATGGTGGACCATCTACTTTGAAGATTACATTACACAATGAAGATTACGTTGCACCTTTTCCTTTTATAGCTTTCTTGAAAGATTATGGACCCTCTGCTTTATCACAACATATTTTTTTATAACAAGGTTGAAAGATTGTGGACCATCTGCTCTCTCTCTCTCTCTCCGAGAAGATCTCTCTTATTTTCGAATTCTTACCCTCTTCTTCGTTGGTGCTGATTGTGATTCCAAGTTTCAGTAGAGATATTTTCCTGATTATTTTATGATTTTTCTACGTTTTGAAGTATTATGTATGATTGATTTTCTACGATTTTTCTTTAATTTTAAGTAGATACATACAACACATATTGTATTTACTTGGTTGGATTTAATTTGTTAATTGGTGTGTATTCAAATACACTGTATTTACTGTTGAAACGGAAAACCTTTTCAACAGTTTACTTCTTCGATTACGAAAATGAAAATACTATTCATTTCTTAAAACCCCACTCACTAAAAGAAACTTGAAACTTTAGTCTTTTTAATAATTTTGATCAATTCTTTTAATTGTTATAATTAATATTGCAAAATAATTTATTTCTTAACAATTGTGGCATCCGTCCATTAACTGTTATTATTGTGTTGATATAGCCATTAGTGGGACCCTAACCATATCACTTGCTGACTGTAAATTTATAAGATATAATTGTTAAAAAAATCACCAAAATTATTAGAAAAAAACAAATTCAGGGTTTTTTAGTCAAGTTTAGAAAAAAAAAAAAAGTGTGGGTTCTTCCTAATCATTTAAATTGAGTGTCATAATAATTAAATATTAAAAAAGATCTAAAAATTTGATAAAATTATAAACATAGGAAGAGAGGGAAAATCAAATATTATATAATTAATCGATCGTAAATCCGGTTTAATTCTTGAAGTAATAGTATTATTTGTTAGAATCTCTTCAATAACATTATTGCTTTACTTAAACTTGTTCTTTTCTTTAAAAGGATTAACATCAAATGCCTTTTACACTAATCTTTCCTGAGAAATTTATACATGAATGTAAAAATTTTTATTAATCTTCATTATTAAAATTAATTATATTAGTTTAGCAGCTTTTGAATTTTCAAGTTATAATCTTCTTTTCAAATTTTTTTTCTTCCTTATTTTTTTGTCATATAATTATTATTTTCAATTAATTTTTATTAAAATGAAATAACTTTTTTTAGCATAATATTGATTGTTTGTCATTAATTATTAAAATATATCATTTAAAATAAAAAATTTTATTATTAAAGTTTGGTTGAATACATGCATTGCACAAAAAAGTCTTTTGAGGACTTTAACTTTCAAAATGATTTTTTAGCCCCTTAGACTCATTTTTTCGTAATTTATGCACATTTGACCAGAGACAAATTGTCTGAGTGCAAAATACACACGTTGACGTGGAAGAAAACCATTGCTTGGGCAATATATAAATTACAAAAGAAAAAGAATTCAGGGTGTTAAAAGGTCATTTTGAAAGTTAAAATGGCTAAAAGACTTTTTTATATAAGTACAGGAGGTAATGAATGTATTCGGCTATTATTTCACATATGATGTGACATATAAAATATGTCATATAAGACAATTACGTGAAAAAAAATCATTATTTGGCCAGGCCATAAATAAAAAAAAAAAAACAAGTTTGGAGGGAAGGGGTCAAAATGTCATTTTCAAAGTCAAGGTGGCCAAAAGATTTTTTTTTTTTTGTAACTACTATGGGTAATTTATACATTTTGGCTGATGATGTGACTGTCACATCATCCAATCCAAGCAAACCTAACTCACTAATTTGACGAGTGTATATCACACTCCAATTTCTTACATGGCCAAACGTACTTCAATTGAAAACTCTTAATTATCCCTTTTTTGCTATCATATATTAATAAATATGCTGAATGAAAAGACCTAATATAAATTATAAGTCCTTTCCAAAAAAAACTACTTTTATCAAATTGCTAATCCACCAAATCAATACTTTTAATTATCAAAACCAGCAATCAATTATAAGAAAAAGAAAATTCAAACAAGTCTAAACTCTTATGTTGAAATTGTTCTGTAAAATAAGAGTCTTAATTGATAGTGAGGTTAATTATGAATTTAGTGTCTCACACTACAAAAAAAAAAAAAAAGCGAAATTGCAATTGATATTTGCGACCAACTTGATTCAGTTGCAACTTTGTGACACATTAATGATCGATTTGTGACACATTACGACAATATTACAATTTAGATTAATAAAATACTTAGCAATGGAGTTGTGATCGATTTGTGACTGACTTAGTGACCAATTTGTGAGGGATTGTGATTTGGTCGTTATTTCCCACGAGTTTTGTTTTTCTTTTGTGACCGCGTAGCAACGAGGTTACGAGCAATTTAGTGACAGATTAGTAACCGATGGTGGAGTCATCGTTGTTTTTCACAGCACAATTTATCGTGAGAAATTTGTTCTTCTTTTGGGATCGAGTAGCGATTGATTTGTGTTGCGACCGACTTGGGTGGTTGCAAATCGATTGTAAAATTAGCATTTAGAGAATGACATCACCTCAATTAATATTGTGATCGATATGACAGTCGTAAAATTTTAGGGCTTTATTAGTTGTCTTGGTCGTGATTAGACCCTCTCTCCCCCTCTTTTCTTCCCTTCCTTTCTACTTCTCCCTTTTCTATGGTTGCTATCTGTCTCTGATTGCTCTGGCATCATCGAAGGTCACGCCATTGCTGGAGAAGTCATCGTCGATAGGTTAGTTCTTCTTCATTCTTCTTTTCTGATTTCTTTTTCTGTTTATTATTTATACATTGTTTCATTATTTTTTTGTGTTGTTTGCTAATGTTTTTTAAATTTGTTTATTAATTTGATTTGTTTGATCAGAGTAGTGTGTTTGGTTTGATTAGTATTGTGATTATTTTGTGAAATTTTGGTGTTATTTTTAGTAAATTTTTGTGATTATATTAATTAGTATTGTGATTATTTTATTTTATTTTTTTGTGAATATTGATTTGATTGGTTGAATTATATTAGAGTGTGAATATATTGGTTAATTGTTTTGATTAGTATGGTGGTTATTTTTTGAAATTTTGGCATTATTTTTAGTAAATTTTTTGTATGTTATATATATTAGTATTGTGATTATTTTGTTTTATTTTTTTGTGAATATTGGTTTGATTATTTTGTGATTTGTAAATCTTAAGAGCTATATAATTAGATTTTGTATTGTGGTTTGATTAGTATGCGATTGTTTGATTTGTGTTTTGATTAGTTTGATTAATATAGAATAATTTAATTTGTGTAAAATAGTTTGATTTGTATTTTGGTTAGTTTGATTAGCATAGAATAGTTTAATTTGTATAAAATAGTTAGATTTGTATTTTGATTAGTTTGATTAGTATAAAATAATTTGATTTGTATTTTGATTAGTTTGATTAGTATAGAATGAATAGTTTGATCAGTATCGAATAATTTAATTTGTATTTTGAGCTATGTAATTAAATTTTGAAAGTAGAAATTTGATTAGTGTGTTGAATATAAATAAAAACTAAATAGTAGTAATCTTTTTTTAAAAGAAAATAAAATAAATGTAAAAAATAGTATAATAATTTGACCTTCTCACCAAAGTCATAAGTAGTGAAACACGTAAGTAGTATATTTAACCTACTCGACTAGGTAATCAAAAATGTCATTTATTGTCATTTTAGTTATGTATCATTTATTTGTATTAATAGAATTTGTCACTCACTCTTTTTGTAACTTCATTAGACCCACGTAACAAACTTAGTTTGGTAGTGAGACTGTAAGCACTTATTTACTTTTTTCCCTTTGAATTTGATTTTGTTTACTTATATTTCGCTTTGGTTTTCTTTCTCAGCATATATCCTTCCTCTCGAGCATCAAGGCAAATTATGAGGATAATCAAGCTATATCTGGATAAAGAGCTGGTAGAAAGTTTGGGAGAATCTTGCATTTAGGAGATATGTTGGTACTTCTTCCTCTGATCCTTCACCTACTACAGATCCACCTGTTTCTACGGCTCTACATCAGCCACGATCTTCTCCTCTTAACAGTTCCCTTTTGGATTGTTATTGTGTTGTGATGTTGATGATGATGTTTGTGATTGTGATTGTGATATATATATATATATATATATATTGATAGTGGAAAAAATTGTGTTTTTTAATATTATTAATTTTTTTTTCCTGTTATCATATTTTGCTACCGACTTACGAACGAATTGCGATCAAATTATAATCATTAAATTTAAATTTGTGATTGGTCACAAACCAATAACATTCAGATTTTGCGATTGACTTGAGACTGATAAATTTTACGATCAATTTTTGATAAGTTTTCAATAGAAAAACATAACGGAAGTTAGGGATCGATTTTTAGTAGATTGCGACTAATGAATCGGTCGCTAATTAGCGATCAATTTCCATTTGCTATCAGAACTTTTGTGATCAACCTAAGTCAGTCTCAAATTGGTCGCTAAATGGAAATTGCAATCGATTGCTTAGATTAAGCGATTAATTATTGGTCGCAATTTAGCGATTTTTTTATAGTGTCAATTTAATAAAATTTTCTATTTTGATGTCTCAATAAAAAATGATTATAATTATGTGTCTAAAACTATTAAAAATTTTCAATCAAGTGTCATCTGCTTACTTGGCATGTCGAAATTACAATTGAGAGATGTGAGACCCACTTCAATTTTTTAAAAAATGCTTGTTAGGATCCAAACAAGTGTGTGACATTGGATTAATGTGTTGCAATTACTTAAATGTCCTTAATATCTCTCAAGAGGAAACTCAATCTACTAGATTTAGGGTTTCAAATTCACTTTCAAATCAGAAACAACATTGAAGGATAGCTAATTCTCTCAATCAAAAAATTAAATTTCACTATGATTTTATTACTGGGAAAGAGCAATATGAATTAAAAAAAAAAAAGATTCCTTTGCTAAGGATCGACATTGCGAATTGTATAGCACAGATTAGAATGAATTATTGCATTGCAATTTATTTATTTTTTGCATTTTTCTTGTTTTTTGTTGATTTGAAGTAAGATGGAATCCTTATAGGTTTTGGATTGTAAATTTATGCTATCTAATTCGAAGAAGAAAATCAAGTGAAACCCACTAATAACTCAAACACCAGATTTGAAAACACAAAACGAGTAGGAGGAAAAGGAAAATAATAAAAGAAACACCAACGATGAAACCCACCTGTGTCAAAAGAGAGGAGCCTGGAAGGTAACCATAATGGTCTTATTGTTGATTTGTGGGATGCATATGCATATAATATGGCAGGTTTTACCGTTTCTTTATAAGGCAATGACTGCATTTTTGCCCAGTACGTTACTGAGGCTATCACGAGTCCTTTGCCCGACCCATCAAGTGTGAAGTTGAGTGGAGAGGGACTTCGTTCCTCGGATTGTTCAAAATAAAAAGGCTATATTAGTAATTCTATGTGTATCTCCACTGAGATTGCCACATTATCAATGGGCAAACTAGCAATTTTTTTTACATGTCAACAATATTTTCACCATGGTATAATATCATATTTTTTATTTGTAATTTTGGCATGTTATATAAAAAAGGACACTTGATTGAAAATTTTTATATGTCAGTAATATTTCCACCATAATTTAAATACTTGATTATAAATATTTTTTATTGATACACCAAAATAAAAAAATTTTAGAAAATTGAGATATCAAATTTATAATTAACACTTAACAGTGTTACAAGTGTCAACATCAAACAGCTATTTGTTTTTTAAAGAGTGTGCCATATTTTTAATTCATCTGTCAATCTGAATATTGCTTAGGTTGCCTGTTTCATATTTACTCACTTTGATAATTCTTGTTTTACTTTTATTTTTTATCCATCTCAAATTATTTTTTATGTTTCTTAATATTAAAAGTTTATTATTTTATACTTTTTAATATGTTTTTTAACAAATATAATTAAAAAAAAATCAAAAATCAAAATTCAAAATTCAAACCAAACTATTTTCAATTTTTGAAACGGTTAATATTAAAATATTTAATTTTGAGTAAAATTGAACTGAACGAATTGATTTGATTTGATTTTTAAACTTATTTTTATTTCAAAGAAAGCTATTTTTTATTTTTAATTTTTACAATTTGATTTGGTTGAAAACCAAACTCCCCATTTACACACCCCTAAATAAAATGGTTAGAATACCACGAAAGGGTTTGAGCATTAAGTAGGGCACATTTAGTGATGTGCACATCCCTATCCTGAGATGTTAAACGATTACACATTGGGAATAAAAGACTAAGGTGGGTGTAAATCAATGTAGCCAACAGTTGGTTGACAATAGCACATGGCCACTATGATTTATAATGGAATCCTGCGTAACTTGGCAGTTAACCATTTACTGTATTTACCATTTTCAAAATAAATAAAAGCAAGTGGTTGATTTTTCTTTTTCAATGTCAATTATGATGATAAAGAAAATAATTAATTTTTTAATTTTCTTTAAGTATTTATTAATTTAATTAAATTACCTTATTATATATCATTGATTTAGAGAAAATTGTAAAAAATTTTATACAAATAAGGATAAAAAATTTTTTAAAAAAAATTATTGAATTATTCCTTAATATTTGAAAACGATAAACATTTGTACAGGAACGACAATGGGTTGAATTCGGATCCGATAGTGCAATGCTCATCCCCAAACGTTATCATCATTCCTAATGTCTATATCCTATCTGAAACCCCACCAAGTAGGAAATGTTAATATCTACTCTCGAATTCAATGGGTTTAGGAATAGGCACAGTTGCCTGTCGTGGGTCCTCGTTTATACCCTTATTAGCATTTACATCTTCAATTACAATAAAAGATACGTTATAAATATTTATATCATATCCCATTAGAGGACACATTACATTACATCGTATAACAATTTTTACGTATTTATATTTTACTTCTACTAAAACTTGAAAAACCTTTAAATTTTAAATCTATCTTATTATTTTAGTTTTATCTCATTGAATCTAAAATGCCCTTAAGAATTTACCCTCAGTATGGTTTAATATCACTGCACCATTCTCGTCATCTTCCTCACCCTTCCCTTCTTTTGTTTTTCACTATTCTTTCATCCCATTAAATGTATTATACCTAATATCTATGCATTACACAAACCTACGCACTGTTTTTTTTTTTTTTTTTTTAATTAGCAGAAGGGTTAAATTTTATTAATTTTAAACTATCAGAAAAAATTTATTTTATCCAAGTATTAAACCAAGCCAATAGGTCCTCCCACGTACTTCCAACCTAATTTGGATAACTTAAGTGAAAAATATGGTCAAAGCATCAATATTCACCTAAACTAATTACACCAAAATCCAAAACAAGAGGTTCACTAATCTATATTTATACCAATAATCAATCCCATTTCTTAATTAAAAGAGAGTTAGCGAGCAAATAACATAATAAAATATACCTAAAAACTCAGCTCAATTCAAATTATGTCCAAGCTACAAACGGTGCAGTCAGCAAAATTATTATCGTATCTGTCTATGTGGTGAAATTCCACGTGCCCCAAAGAAGACACTGTCATATCAAACTTATTAAAATGTTCCCACCACCGTCAATAATGCTTTTGCTTCTGAATCACCTAACAAACTACATTTTTTGAGCCAGACTCAATAATTAAGGATGAGTTCTTGTAAGGTGAGGACCAAAATAACTTTGCAGCTTGAAAAATAGCAAGAAGCTCTGCTTCATTTGAGTCTAAAATGCCAACTGATTTATAAAAAAACAAACTAGACCCAACTCATTTCTAAGTACCCGTCTAATACCCGCAGCAACCCGATTTCTCTTTTAAAGCTCCATCAATATTAAATTTTAGTTTACCAATATATGAACATTCTCAAATATTATGAGAAATAAAGCTTGCTGAACCATATTTTAAAGACTTGAAATTATTACAAACCTCTAGAGGAAGACCTACCAGGAAGACTTGAAACTAGTGAATTATTACGAGAAATAAAGCATCCCTTACCAAGACCAATATCTACTTATTGCGTCTCTCTCTTCTGTGTCTGTGAATGTTTATTTAAGTGGCTGAGGCACATACATTTGGGGGGTGCACTGACTTGAAAATTTTTTCTAAACAGCCAATGGTATATTTTATAAAGTCAACCCTTTAAATTCTTATATTTATAATTTTGTGAACCTCTTTAAAATACACTATGCATGAGTGCCTTCCCTAACTCTATGATCCTTGCTCCACTCTTTAGGGCTGTGACGATGCTTATATTTATTTTTGGCCGGATGACTTTGAGTTACCGATTTACTTAGTCTCTTTTACAATTAGCTCTTTTGCTGTTGCTTCGTTGTCATGTTCACTTTTCTATACCCATCTCTCTGTTCCAAATTTCTTGATGTATGAAATGGTTTATTCTAGGTTTAAAATGGCAAAAAGAGTATTTTGGGCAATCTTAGGTTTAAAATGGTTTATTTTGTGGTTTTGGACTATATGAAAAGGATGAAGCAGTTTATATTAGAGCGTTTTCATCTCTTCTTAGTAATTTAACGGTAGAATGTATTAAAAATAATGAAAGGGTTAAAGTGTCTAACGGTAACGTAATTTAGGAATATAATAATATATTTTATAAAAAACGGATTCTAGCTTTGACCAATTTATAGGGATGTAATAATAATTTTTTTCTTAATGCAAAACGACATCGGCTTGGAGTGCAAAAAAATTGAGCTTGGGTTGAGATCCTGTCCTTGATAGTTTTTTATTCTAAACTATAAACTTAATTTATAATCAAATTCGCAATTAGGATACAAATGTAAAAGAAAAAAAAATTAGAATGCAATTGCAACAATCATAAAGTTCAAGGTATTTTTACACTTAAACACTCCAGTCTCTTATCTCTATCTCTCTCAAAGTTGTTGATTGAAGTCTTTGCGGTTGGAGATTTTGCTTCATGTTGATGCTACAGTATGCTTTTCCTTTTATATTCAGTGAGTTACTTTATTTATTTATTTTTATTGTATTTTTTGTTAGCATAAGTATTTTCACACTTATTTTTGTAAGTTGTGGTTGTCTTAACACTTGAATCACTTCTCGTAAATGTCATTTGGTCTTTCCCTTCAAGCTGAAAAATAAATTATCTAACTGAATCACTTTAATGATCTTATTCGTCAGCTTTTTCTTGATGATTTATTATTTTATTTTACTAGTACCTTTTTAATACTAAAATTTAGGATAAAATAATAAAAATATATTAGTTGAAGTGATAAATAATTTTAATTTTTATAAATGTAATAATACAAATTTGATTTGTGAAAAATATAAAAGAGTTATAAACTTTTATGCGCTGGTCCGAGAAAGATCATTACATCTCTTGGTAGCTGAAGAGAAAAATCGGGCAACCACTTAAATGAGGAGTAAAGGCATACTGCATATGTACGTACAACCCAGCTGTGGATATTATCATGTAATGCTAAAATATGTCAATTTTCACAAAAATATATAATTTGTTTAAAAATTAATTTTTTATATAATTTATTCTTTAAATGTACATTAAAAATATAAAATGTTTAATTTTTTTTCAAAATAAATTATTTAATATGAATCAAATATGATTGAAGTAATTAAATATTTAATCTAAATCAAATATAATTAAAAAAATAATAAATATTTTTCTAACAAAATATTTCAATAGAATCATTCTAATGCTATATTTTTTTAAACCAAATACTTATTAAATTAAATACTGTGAAGCTTTATAATTATTATTATATTTTTAAATAATTATTTATTTTCTTATTTTAAATTTTTTAAAGTAATTTTTATTAGTTAAAATTATAAAATAATTTTTTTCTTAAAAATCTGGCATTTTGTTCTTTCAGTGCAAGTTAAGAGTAAAATTGTATAAAAAATTAATTTTTGAACAAATTATATTTAGCACTCAATCTCTAAGGATAAAATGAGCCTTATTAAAAAAGATTTATTTAATTAATTTAAAGTGCATTATTGTGGCAGCCACTCTCATGTTTCCGTTATTATTCATTTTGAATGTACATCTTCACACAAAATAGTAAATAAGATAAAAATAAACAATCAAGTTACATACGAATTTATGGATAAGTTACTCATAAAAATTCAAAGAAGAATGTTCAAAATACCCCTGAACTTTAGCTCAGTATGTATTTTGCCCCAGATTTTATCTTTTCTTTTCTTTTTACAAAATTACTATTTCCATCCCAAAGAGATAGTTTATCTTTTCTTTTTGGTTTATCATAAAATATAGTTACTTTTCCTTTTTTTTGCGTTATAGTTAATCTTTAGAATGTATATTATACCCTTGTTCAGTTTTATCTTATTTTTGACATAATAGAAAATTTATATTAATAAAATTATTTTTTAACCATAAGATTTACTATTTTTTTAATCTATGTGAAAATAGAAATTGGAATATTTTTTTTTTGGGGCAAGGAGAGTATTTCCTAATCTAATGTCAAATCAAAATTATTTATCAATCTAATATTTGTCCTGTTATAGAGAGTTGGTGGTTTCAAGTCAATAGAAAAACTAATTCGTAATAATAAGCAATCAACAAAAAGTAATTATATGAATAAATAATAATTTTTATTTTATATTGAGACCACCAATTCAACTATTGGTTTCAATACAAAATAAAAATTTGAAGTTATTAATTTGTTTTTTCATTAAAACACATAATTCGTTTGGTAATTTTACTGCAACTATAGAATATGATTACTAGTCAGTAAGAATTACAAATTAAAATATTGTTTTGTTAAGAGTCCACTTAGTTAACTAATGATTTTAATAACAAAATATTTTTTCCTCAAAGTTTTTTTTTTTTTCATCAAAACATAAATATCATCCGGTGATTTTGGTTCATGAATATTTCAAGTTAAGTAACATCAACGCATTCTATTCTAGCCTGGCGAGCGTGCATGTAAAGTGATTGAAATGGATATAATATATTCCTTAACTCTTTGCAGCCCAGCAATTAATACAAGCTACCAAATGAAATTTGATGTGAAATCCCACCCACCCAAAATATTAGGGTTTTTACCGTTCTACAGATGAAAGAAGGCATAGTATCAATCAATTAGTTCAAAAAGGAAATTACCAGTTTACAGATAACATGACATTTCCCTATTTATTTTGCATGTTACTAGTACAAGTCAGGTCCCATTGAAGCTGGAGGAGCAATGAAGAATTGCTTCAGTACGTTGGTGTCCAATGGTTTTCACCTACTAGAAAGAGCCAGCCCACAATTCAAGTGGCATGAAATCATTTCTTCTAATATAAAATCAGACGATGACTATTCCAAGTATGGATTATACGTGATCACTATTACTCCACATTCATTTATTGCTTGCATTAGGCCTTTGAGCTGCAAGTTGACATTGGTGGTTGAGTGGACTTTGACCCTGCTCTTGGTACATTGATGGATTTTTCTCTTTTCTTTGTTTTTTTCCCCCCTTTTATTGAAACAGACTTCCCTGGATTACTGTAACTCCAACACACACACTGTGGTGCCTCAAGTGTTAGAAATAATAACTATAAAATGTGGATTACGCGGATTCTGAAAAAATATTATAAATTCACTATTTTATTTTTATATCTTGATATAATTATTATATATATAATTAAATTCTGGTGTGATTAGAAATATATAGTTCATTTAACGTTAGAGAGTTTAATGAGTAAATAGT
Organism: Jatropha podagrica; assembly: GCA_947857235.1. NCBI lineage: Eukaryota > Viridiplantae > Streptophyta > Magnoliopsida > Malpighiales > Euphorbiaceae > Jatropha > Jatropha podagrica. Next base: position 111,661 of record CANUEP010168441.1, read on the forward strand.
TTACTATACTATTTTTGTGTCGATCTAAATATCGAAGATAATAGGAATGAGACAAAGCAATCATTCGTGAAAAAATTCTGAAATTTAAAATAATATTAAGATTATTATTCAATAATATTATTGATTGCATTATTAGAGAAAATAGCTCAAAAGTTTTATTAGTAAAAAAGAAGTTAATTGTGTCATAATATTATTAATTATGAAAAACATACCATTAATATTTTTTAAAATATTCATTTTAACTCTATTAATGTGCAAACTAAAAGAAAGAAAAAATAGGAAAAAAAAAACACTTTAAAACTCTAATTTTATGTCCTGTAAACTTGGAAGTTTATGTTTTTATATATTTATATAGATGGTTCAACTTTATGGGAAGAGAGTGAAGCATAACCACCAAATAAGTTTGCTAAGGGTCTAATATATTAAAATACCTAAAACTTTAGCAATTTTTGCGATTTCATCCTATTTTGATATTTCTATTAATTTTAATAAATTTCAACCTTTTGTAGCAATAAGATTCTCAATTGCAATTTTACTAAGTATTTTCATCAATTTTTAGATCATAACGTGACACTAATTTTTTTTAATTGCGCATTTCAAATACTATATTCTATCAGCTTTACTTCGAATTAGGAACAAAACTTTATATTTCATTCACTAATATAAAATAAAAGACAAACAATTATAAATATAATATAAATATTTTTTTTTAGCATTAAAAGAGGAGATTTCAAAACTAAATTTATTGTCAAACCGTATATATCTACTATTAAATTGTACTTTAGTGTGCATAATATAAATAATTTATTAAATATAAATCTCAATTTCAAAAATAAATAATTATTCAAAAAGCTATGCTATTACAAAATGTTCAAACTTTATCATGAATAGAGCTACCAACTTAGGTTAGAATTTAAATGCAATTTCAAGTTGCATAAATGATGGAGTTGATAGACATAATAATGTGATAGTTACTGCAATACCATGTAGAGTCGAGTTGGACAAATATGCCCATTGCATTTGCATTTGCATTTGCATTTGACTTGGTTGACTAAATATTGAATTTGAAGTCTTTTTCTTTCATTAATACAGTGTTGGAAATTTATCAATACATCATTAAGCGAGTACTTGGAAACTTGGGAAAGTTTGGTCCACCTCTTTGATATACTATCACAATTTTACAATACTTGTCACATTTAAAAAAATAAATTATTTCAAAATATTTATTATATTTGTGATTTTAAAGAGTAATAAATATTTTTTATACTTTTTAAAAAATTAGAATTAAATAAAGGCTAATATAGTCAATTTACCTAATAATTTATTGTAATTTATATAAATTTAATAGTATTTTTAAAAACTGTGATATTTCAAATGTGACAAATAATATGGAACAGAGGTAATACTTTATTAAAATTTATACTCAATATGATATAATTATATGGACAAAAATGGTTTTGCATAAAAATTAAGAAAATATTGTCTCTGTTTGTCATAATTGATATTTTACGTTTTTTAAAAAAATCATTAAATTTATCTAAGTTATAATAAATTATTGAATAAATTGATTATATTCTCCTTAATTTAATTTAGTGAAACACCAAATTAAATTTTTGAAGCAATAATTATCAGTTATATACAAAGGATAAATAAAAAAAAATTATTATTGAGTGAAACCATAAATGTGACAAATATTTTGAAACAAACTATGTTTCAAATGTGACAAATATTATGGACAATGGTGATATATTTTTTCCTAACCTGCCTTGAACATTGCACTAACTATCCCATTTTTCTCCTAAATATCTTATTCTTTCTTCATCTAATGACTTGAAGAAAAAGGTATTCGATGAGTGAAATAAAAACATTTCATGTTTTCTTCTTTTTGTCCGGAGAAGATTTCCACCTTTTTCTACATAACTATTCAAATATTAAATATTATAAACAAAATCATCAAAATAGCAACAACAAACAATAAATTCTAAAACTGTCAAAATAACTAGATTTAACAATAAAATTCTAAGACGTGGACAACAATAATTTAAATTTGTATTGAAAGACAAAAATTATATCAACCGCATTTAGAGTTTTTTAAATTTGAGAGAGAAATCACATTTAGAGTTTTTTTTTTCTTTTTATATCAACCGCTAGCTAATATCACTAAAATTATGTCTTTAATAATTTATATACTATACATAAATATGGGAATAGGGGCAAGGAATAATAAAATTTTGGATATTGCACTTAATGAAATTTATGATATTTTAAAATAGCTTTAGTCGTTGCTAATTGAAAAATTACATTTCATACCAATGAGTGTTTAGATGAGTGGTTCAACACTCTTTTACTTTAGATAAGGTCAAAATTTCGATTTTCATAGATGAAGTAAATTCTCGTCGGGAGTACTTTTTCTCTTTTGGGGCCGACTTAGTGTGAAAATGATTTAATTCTAACCTGACTCAAAATACCTCCGGTTAAGATGAAAAAAAAAAGATTTTATTAATTAATTGGATATAATTTTTAAAAATTATGTTTCAATAAATAAATAAATATATATATATATATAATAAAAATGAAAAATATACTTCTTTTTTTTATGGTTATAGAAAATTATGGATTTATTTGGAGATGATATAATTGAGTAAGGTTGATACGATACACTACCCAAATTCGACATTCATTGAAAAATTCAAGATTTGATTTGATTCAAATTTTATTGCTTATAGATTTGAAAGAGAGAAAGAAGAGGCCCTTCCCTTGTTTGCTTCTAGATTTGAAAGAGAAACCTTCGAACACATTCAGTATGATTTTTCATAATTGAAAAAGCTCATTCAGTAGTTGCTATTGAAACTGGAAAAGTTAAAAGAATTCGAATTAATTTATCAACTAATAAGTATGATTTTAACTTTCTTGTTCCTATTAATCATCTGCATAGATAAATATTTGAACTCTAAATGTTTAGGTATGTAAGCTCATAATACTGCAACTGAAACTTTAGAGAGCAATTTTTTCTTGATTTGAAAAATCTTGAGGATAATACTTCTCAACTAAAGTGCGGATATCATCAATTTTAAATGATCTAAAGCTTTTTTTTTTGGAAAGCTATACTTAAAATGAGAAATTTTGTTGCTTACTCACTGAATCTACTATTCAACTCCTGCAATTGATGATCTATGGCAACTATAGAAAACACCCAATGCAGCAATATATATTTTGGTTACATATTTAGATAATAAGATTGTACTTTGGTCTAAAGAACAAAGCATCGAAACAAAACAAAACTCGTTTCATACAATATTAAAAATTACACATGATAAACACAAAAAGGAATAATCAAGAATCAAGAAACAAAAAACGCCAAATGGTACATATAAACAATAGAGAAGTAGAAGAACACACTCATGAAAGTTGAAGAACTGAATTGTGAAAGAAGAAACTCAAGAACAACAGACAAAGACATAAAAGAATTCGATATATTAGAAAAAAAAAATATAGTTATGTTTAACAATAGCTTTTTTAAGTAATTTTTATCAAAATATTATTTTTTATAGTGTTTAGTAATATAATATTTTTAAAAATTAAAATAATATTTTATAAAATATTAATTTATATAACGTTTAATTTTTAACTTTTTCATACAAAATTAATGAAATAACTAACATTCAAATATTTTTTAAATAACTAATACTAATTGAAAAGACTATATATGTAACAATCATGAGAATGGGAACTAAAATGAATAGGGATTAGAGTCCTCGAGAAATGGGCTTGTGAGGTTATTTTAATAGTTTTAGCCAAAATCACATTTTTTTAAATTAAAGTTTAAAAGTTTGATACATACTATTATATAGGTTTGTACATGGTTAAGCTTTGGGCTCCATTCGGCTAAGCCTTTAAAGTTAGATTGCGGGCCTGGGTTGTATTATTGAGGCCTGAAAATATATAACCCTTTGCTTTCTATTTTTATAACTTCAATACATGAATATTATAGGGCCATTTCTCCCTTGAGCTTTTCTTAAATTGCCATTTATACTATTTAATTTTGCAGGGGACTATTTATGCCTCTTAAATTATATTTTTTATAGCTTTTATGCCCTTGACATACTGTAAAAAAGGCGTGTGAACTTAAACGCAGATAAGAGCGTGTACAATTTAAATTTTGTCCAACATGGCAAAAACGACATCGTTTTATGTTATTGAAGTTATTTTAACTTATCTTTCATACTCTCTCTCACTTTTTCTCTCTATGTTGCGATGCTTCTTCTTCTTCTTCTCTCAATTTGTTTCCTTTTCATTTTCTCAATAAATCTATCATCTTCTTCTTTTCTCAGTTTCTCTTTCTATTTTTCTCGTCCTTCTTCTTCTCCTCCTCTATAATCAAAACCAAATCAACCTTTTCTAATGTTTTTACAATTAATAAAATCGAAACACTAACACAGATTTGGATAATTTCTTTAATTTTTATTTTTTTTTTCTTGATCTAATTTTGGATATTGATAGTCTCTTGATTGTGTTGTTAGTATTATAGGAGATCTTTTGTCTCAGATTTAGCATCAATTTTATAAAAAAAAACTCTTTTTAATTTGAAGTTCTTAATCTATTTGTGTTGTTGTGCTTTTGAATCTGATTTTATTTTATTTTATGTTTTTATGCTTTTTTTTCTAATTTCAGAAAAAAACAATGGAGTTAAAGCTTTTATTTTGTGAGAGCAATGAATTTCAAGAAGATGGATGCACTGAGATTTTTAGATTGGCTTTCCAATTTGGGATTTTTGTTTATGGGATGTTTAGATGTATTTTTTTTAATTTTTAATTTTTAATTTTTTTCTTTTTCTGTTTCAGTTAGTTGTTGTATATGTGGAATCCAACTTAGTGAATAAGTTAATGTCAAATCAGTAGCTTTTTACACATCAATGTGAGTGTGTTTCACTTAAAATTTGCATTTTGGTTAGGGACATAAAGTTACAAAAAAAGCAATTTAAGGGGTACAAATGGTTCTCCGTAAAGTTAAAAGGCACAAATAACAATTTAAGCAAAATTCAGGAGGAAAATTATGCATTCAGCCAATATTGTAGTGATGTATATGTATTATTTGTAGGCTTATTATATTATTTTCAATCAACTTTAAATTTTATTATAATTTCACTTTAATTTAACTTTTATATCAATTTTATTCTAAATTTTTAAATATTTTTTTTATAATTTCATTCTAATTTGACCTTTATATCAATTTCATTCTAAACTTTGACTTTTTATTGCTATAGCACTTTAAATTATAATTAAAGCTTAAATTGTAAATGAAAAATAGATTTACCCTTGACCACAACGAGGATGCTGGTGATGCAAGTAAAGAAGTTGATATTGATATGGATGAAACCCAACCAGATACTAATGATCCATTAGGTGATAATCTGTTTGAAGGCTCCACAGATGCTGAGGTCAATATAGTGAAGAATTCAATCATGGTGGTAGCAGAAAAATATGGCAAGACAAGCAAAGACTTTTGATGGACATCAATAGTTCTATTTTCTTTAAGTTTATGTATTTTTTTTTACATGTTTGTGTATGTTCCTTAAGTTTGACTTTCTGTTTATGAATTGGAAAAGCTTATTTCTGTTGACATAATGTTTGATTTTTTCTATTATTTATGCGTTGGATGTCCAATATTCAATATTTTGTGCACAAATCTATATTTTCAATATCTTCAATTTTTGTTTAAGTTATGTCAACATTCATACTGCAATTCTTTAGTTATTTGAAATGAGCTTATTTATTTCAAATGCAAAGTATAAAAACATAATATTATAAGTTCTTTTTATAAATACTGCACATTTCAAGTCAATGAGAAAATTAAGACCAATAATGAAAAAGGCTAAAAACCTTCATAAAGAACAAATAGTTGTGCGAATATACTGAAAATAGAAACACACATATTAGCTCAAGTACAAAATTGAAAAAGGGTTCAATCTGTGAATATGCTTGCAATTGGATGGTTAACAGCATAAGCTGCTTCCTTAACAAATTTCTCGACCGACTTTGATTGCCATTCCTTATCAAGCTATCCTCTGACATGTGCTTTATTTTGTAATGTTTCCCATTAGACACTTTCATGATTTTAAACCATGCAAGTCTGTAAAGTCATAGAACTTTATTCATTGATAAAGCTGGAAAAACTTCATATGCCTTTAAAACTGCGTTGATCACTAGTGGTTGGAGCCTCCTTATATTTAATTGAATCAATAGCTCTAAAACAACCAAGATCAAGAACATTCAAATCGAGACTATTTGGTGTTTGACATAGTAAATTGGTATCCAGTCCAAGTTCACTTGCAGCCTCTTTAAATAGGTATCACCAACATATAATATGAAGCTTAACGTTGTTTTATTGAATGAAAATAGAAGCTGGATGACCAGTTTATGGTCATTTTACTTTTATTGCATGCAAAAGTTTTTTAATTAGTACATCACGGATTACTTCTTTTGTCATTGACATGATAGGTTTAGTTTCCATTGTACCGGCTAAACGATTCTTGCTACTCTTTTTTGCTGGTTTAACGTAAATAAAGGGCTATATATCTTTTGGGTATGTACCTCTTGCTTTTGCATTTTCTCAATGGTTCCTCCTCATTTTTGGCTAAACAAAATTTCTGTGTTTCTTTACACATATAGAACCATTTTTCATCAATGTATATTATGTCATGCATGTCTACAAAAGAGGGTTTACTATTATGTAATGTACCTGGATTGATCATGGAGAGGTAGAAATGAATTCTTGAGCTTTTGTTTTTATCTTAGCGAATGGTTTTATAGCATTAGAATGAGGTTTGATTTCCCCACCTTTAAATCCTTTTGTGCACACATGATAGAGACGCGCCAAATTCATGGGCTAAAAATGAATTGTTATGCGACATTTAAGAGGGATTTCTTTTATTCTTTCATGTGAGAATTGAATTCTTTTTCTACTCCTATTCCCCGGACATTTCATGGCATCGAAATTATTCTCTGGATGAACCTTTTCATTTCGCCAAATTTTATAAATTGTCTTCATAGAAATGTTGAATGTGGCTGCAACTTTTTTATAACTACGCTTATTCATATTACCTTGTTGCATATCGGCTAAAAGCAAAATGGTTATAGAATTTTTTAATGTCATAAGCAATGCCTTTCTTCTTTTTTTCCTGTTACTTGGAACAACATTTCGGGATTGGCCACCGTCAGCAACAACTACAACACCTTCTTGGTCTTCAGGTAAGCAGTTCAATTCTAGCAATTGAAAAGTAGTAGACGTATATTTAGAATGTGTACCTGAATCTGTTGGGATGATATTCAGATCAAATAACAATGATCGATTCATAAGGTTTGAAAAATTATTACCCTTATTTTCGAAAATTCTAAGAATGCAATTATATGTTCTAAGTCTGGTTAAATTCATATGTAGCTATATTGTAAAGGTTGAAGAAATTGTTGATTTAATAAAAAATTTTTGCTCCAAATTTTCGCTAAATATCAAATTTAAAAATTTTGAATCCTCCAATTAATTATAGCATTTTCTCAAATATTCTCTCCATTTCAGGCATTAATTATTCAATAAATCTACCTTTGGGACTCTCTCTTTGTGAATCGGCTTCATCAAAACTAAACAAGCAATTAACGCACATTAAGGATATATTAGATAAAAATGAAAAAAATATTTATTTTAATTACTCCTTAATCCCTTTTTCTAAATAAAGAGATCAAAGGGAGTATATTGAATGACTAATTCATTTATGAATTAATCCTATAGAACTATTTATGAGAAGATGATGGATATTGATATTTTAAGCCTACAAATTATTTAGATATACATTTATTTAACCAAATTAAAAAAAAAAGAAAACCAAAATTTTCCAAGTAACTCATGTGATTCTGGTGCAGAACAAGAGGCTTCTTAATTTCCACTTGGCATGCAAATGCACCATCTAATTATTCATTATTTACCTAATAAAATTCAAAGTTCATCATAAAATAAAAATCTTATTAATTCGAAAGGAGGACAAACATTAAAACTTACCTTAAGAAAGCAATTCCATTCACTAGCTTCTTCTTCTTCTTCTTCTTCTTCTTTGATAAGATATGCAAGTGTTGTTGGTACTCTTTTTAGCTTCACCAACCAAGCAGGTTTTCTTGTTTTGAACACAAGCTATCCCATCGCGAGACCAAACACTGCTCTAAATGCACATCCCGTGAAAATAGATTTCCTTCCAAAACTATTTTCATTAGAATTTGAATCTTCTTCGCTTGATGGAGTCGTGACTTATCGCTTTTCATTAGAATTAAAATACCTTTGCAGTGGAAATCCACATAGTTTTGTGTTTCCTTCATATGAGCTACTATCAAATGCGTTAAACTGAGGGCCTGTAGGTATCAGTCCTTCAAGTTGATTATACCAAACACAAAATACCTCAAGAGATGTCAAAAATCGTAAATTATTGGATTTAGTTACTTTCAATTTTATATTAAATATTGTTTGGATTGGATAATAAATTTATAAAATTTGGCTATATCCGATTTGAGTTATTCAGTTTAGATTAATTTAGATTAACTGAATGCTCACCCTAGTAGTCTAGACTCTATGTAACTACAATTATGGATGGTTATCGGTTTGGTTCAAACTGAAACCAAACTGTATTGTAGTTGACGTGAAATTAGATTAGAATTGTCGGTACAAAATTTTAAATTCAAATTGATGATTAAGTGTAAATTAAGCTTTATACGAACGTTAAAATTTAAACTTAAACTGATTTGAGATTCGCGGTTAATTAGAGATTTTGATTCAATTCAAATAAGAAATTTTTTATTTTTATTTTCAAAATTACAATTACTAAACTACTCTACACAAATCTAAAAGTCTAAATAATTTTTTATTGTATAATGAACTTTATTTAAAGAGTGTTTTCAATACACTTTACTTAAAAAGTTAAAATATAAAATAATAAAATGGTAAAAGAAAGTGAAATATTTAGTAAAAAAATATTTTTCTTTTCCTTTTTTAAACACTTTTAGTTTAAAATTACAATATTTGAAACATTTTAAAAAAATTTCTAACAATTAATTTAATTAATAACATTTAGACAAAATAAAATGATAATTTATTTAACTATTTTGTAAACTTAATTAATTTTATTTCTGGTATGAGTATAAACATTTTAAAAGTCATTTAAAATACAATTTACCAATTTTTTTTAAAATGTACTTTAATATTTTTGAGAGAAAGACGTGACTTTCGAACCAAGTTTTTTTTTTTTTAAATAATACGTAAAAATACTCGGTGATTGGAACCGCGTTGAAATCGATTATAATCAAAACCGAATCAAAATTGATGATTCAAGAGCCTTTTCAAATTCAACATTTAAAAAATTTTTCACCATCCATCGACCGGAACCAGGGCCCAATGAACTGGGCCATGCCTACAGATAGCCCAATTATAGCAAATAGATTGTACAGTACAAGTGTTAAAAAATAATCTGAACGAACGTGTCAATATCTGACGGTGGCATGAACCAGCAGCCATGAAAGCGCCAAGAGCCCCCTAAAAAAAAAAAAATCCTCGAATTTGCTCGAATCATACGTACGACATCCTCTGGTTACATCACATTTTGACGGTAGAGGTTCGCGTAATTGCGCACCAACAACAACACCAACACCTGCGACGTTTTCGCGGTGTCGGTGAGATCCCCTAATTCTCTCTAAACAAACACCGAAACAGACCTTCTCCATCTCTCTCTCCCATATTTTCATATTCACCTTTATAATTTCCCCTCTTTTAATTCTTGTTTAAGAATCGGATTCAGATTGCCCGGATCGGATCCCTTATGGCGGCATCGAGGCTGCTCCGGGACCTGCAATCGCAGCCGGGGAACAAGATCTGCGTCGATTGTTCCCAGAAGAATCCGCAATGGGCATCTGTGTCCTACGGAATCTTCATGTGCCTAGAGTGTTCTGGCAAGCACCGTGGCCTTGGCGTTCACATTTCCTTCGTCCGATCCGTTACCATGGATTCATGGTCCGAGATCCAGATCAAGAAAATGGAAGCTGGAGGTAATGAAAGGCTTAACGCCTTCTTAGCACAGTATGGAATCTCTAAAGAGACCGATATTGTTACTAAGTATAATACTAACGCCGCTAGCGTTTACCGGGATCGTATCCAGGCCTTGGCCGAAGGTCGACCTTGGCGGGACCCTCCGGTGGTTAAGGAAACCGTCGGTAGTAAGAAAAAGCCACCACTGGCTCAGTCTTCTGCTGGAAGAGATAATAATAATAATAATAATATTTTTGGTAGTAATGGAGGATGGGATAATTGGGACAATGATGATTCATTTAGATCTTCGAATGAGATTAGAAGGAATCAATCCGCTGGCGATTTTAGGGGTAATAACGGTACTGGAAATGGAGGTGTACCCGTGAGGTCTAAATCAACCCATGATATTTATACTAGAGCGCAATTGGAAGCTTCTGCGGCTAATAAGGAGCGTTTTTTCGCTAATAAGATCTCAGAAAATGAGTCACGTCCTGAAGGAATCCCCCCTTCACAAGGCGGAAAGTATGTGGGATTTGGATCGAGTCCTGCACCTTCCCAGAATAATTCACAACCGGATGTTCTCTCTGTTATGTCTCAGGTAATGGATTGGAGGCTTATGCATTCTTGTTATTATTATTATTATTATTATTATTATTATTGGGAGATTGGGGAAATTGTTATCTGTAGGTTGTTGATCAAATCGACAAATTGTAATGTGCTTGATATGCAGGGTTTTGGTAGATTATCTCTTGTTGCTGCATCTGCGGCTCAGTCAGCTGCGAATGTTGTCCAAGCCGGCACAAAAGAGCTTACTTCCAAGGTATTTGGATTTGTTTTTCCTCATATGTTCATTTGCATGAGCATTCTAATTTCCTTATTAGCGTTTAAGCAGTATATGTTCTATATTTTAAATGTTGTATAATTGCTCTTCAAAATTCTTTTACAAAAATGTATTTCAATTTTTTATTTTCGGATTTATATATTGCTTGGCATTGACTTAAACCCGAGACAAAGGATCCATATAGCTGAACCCAACTATAATTATATTGACTTTAACCTTATCAAAGTATTTCAACTAGTTTGGGACTAAAATTTGGTTGTTGTTTGTTGTATAATTGCTCCATTCTAATTTTGAATTGTTTTAGTAATTATATGTTGAATGAAGCTGGGAGCATTGTGATTCTTCAAACTGTGGAGATCTGACTTGACATTTCTGTTATTACATTGGTGATTCCATAAAGATACTGATAACTGATCCTTTGCTAGGTTTTTTTGTTAGTTTATGGACATGATAATTCTGATGTAAATATAAATGTTAAGAGGGTTGAACTATTGCAAAGCTATTCTAAAATTAATTCGTTGGATTAGCGGCAACATGGCTTAAATAACGCCAGCTGGAATTTGAGAAAGGATTCGTAATAGTTTGTGGTGGTGCTATCGCCGAAGCTTTTAGTTCGAATGTTTCTTTAATTAACTACGTACAAGCTAAAAATTCTGAACAATGTTATCTGCTTACTTAGCGTGGACATTATAGAAATTAATTTTTTTTATATTCGGTGGAAGGCAGGCTGAAACTCTGCCCCAGCCAAGCTAAACCAGGGCCGCTCTCATACTAAATTATGATAGTTTTCTGTTTACTAATTATTACCCTTTTCCATGGGGAGTTGGCAACATCCCATTGCATGGTAGGGTTTGGTAGGCTACAAACTCAGAAAAATACAGGGAGCCTTATGTGGTAAGCATGGCAAGGAAGAACATCAAGTAATATAGGCTGCAGTAGCAGTTGATTGCTCAATAGTAAACAATCTGGTGGTATTTATTGATTCTAATTGAGATGAGGGTTGAATATTTTGGGAACTAAGACTACTAGTTGTTAAATGGTTTTTGTTTTGAGGTAATTATTGTATATTGTGGTTGACTTAATGAGGCTGTTATATTGAATTTTGTGTGGGGCTTTGATGCTGTTGATACTGTTTTTGACTGCTTAGTTGAATGGTGCTACTTTCTACTAATAGGCTTGATGTGTTCTAGTTGTTGGTAGGGGTGAGCAAACTTTGAAAAAAAACTGAAAACTGAACTGAATCGATATAGTTCGGAAATGATTTTTAGTTTGAAGAAATCTTGGTGTTTTGGTTTGATTCGTTTTTGGAGGAAAAAAATTTTTAGTTATCCAAACTAAAGTTTGGATACAGTGTTGTTTTGCACCAAGAATGCCCTTAAGTTTAACTTAAATTTTCAGATTTTGGCTAACATTTAATATGAAATATAAAAGTTTGGTTATTTGATAACTGAACCAGAAAGTGCAGTTCGTTTTCTATTCTAGAACAATTTGGATTGGTTAACAAAAAGAAAGTAGAATTTCAGTTTTGCAGTTTGGTTTGGAACTTTACTGCCCAAATGTACACCACTAGTTGTTGGGTTGTATAAGGTACCATCTGGGTCATTTGTATACCTTCGTTTGAATTTGTGTCTTTCTGTCGACCTATATGTATAAATAACTAATTTTTTCTCACCTAGGATGTGCCATTTTTTCTATTTAGAAATGTCTTTGTGAGGCCTTTGATGTCTGTCTTTTCTTAATTTATGCAGTTTGTTTGCTGAAAAACCTGGTTTTGAAGATTTTTATTATGTGAACTTTGTTTTTTTGCTAGTTACTACAGCACATACTAAAAATTGGAATTATATAAAGGTGGTTTATGAATATGCTGTGGTTACAGGTGAAGGATGGTGGTTATGATTACAAGGTGAATGAAACTGTTAATGTTGTTGCTGCAAAAACAACAGAGATTGGACAAAGGACATGGGGCATTATGAGGGGGGTCATGGCTATGGCAACTCAGAAGGTGGAAGAGTTGTCTAAAGATGGGTGGAAGGCTGATAACTGGCAACAAAATGAAAGTGAAAGCAATGGATATTATCAGGAATTTAATAAACAAGAAAATAAAGGATGGAACTCATCATCTGCCGGAGGACAATCACTATCTGCTGGGGGAAAATCATCATCAAGTGGGAATTCTAATTCTCATAGCTCAAGTTCTTGGGATGATTGGGATAAAAAAGACACTAGGAAGGAAGATAGCACAAAGAGCACTGGATCATGTTGTAATGATGGTTGGGCTGGTTGGGATGATGGGAAGGATGATGGATTTGATGATAATTTCTACCAGAGTGCACCTGAAGATAAGAAAGCCGGTGGTCCTAATGGGAAATCAGATGACACATGGACAGGAGGAGGATTTCTTTAAGGTATTGTTGTTCAATTACTTATTTTTTGTTTTCTTATAACTTTATTTGTAGTTTATGTTGAAAAATGAGTTGCTGGAAGATTTATTTGGCTTCTCCATTGGCCCTTTCTTGTTTTCTTTTTTGTTGCATATTTCTTTCTTATGTCTTAGAAAGATTGAATGTTGAAAATATTGTAGATGTGAAATTATCTATTGGTTGACCAGGTAGACCTGCATTATATTTTTGTCAACAAGGTGGTTGATGCACATATGTTCGGCAGCTCGAAAACTGATGGTCGGTTGGTTGCAATGACATCAAATTGGTGGAATTGAAATTAAGTTAAGTGCAACTGATTTGAAAGTGTTGGTTGCAGAGCAGATCTGTCGTGAATGGGGAATGCTTTTGTGGAGGTTAGTAAATTTGCTGCATACTCATGTTTTCTCTTTTCTCTCTTTTTTTCCTCATGTTTAATCTCAAAAGTTTTATGCACCTTTCTGAAAAGATCTGGTACGTTTGAAATTAGTTCATATATGTATAACTTTGAACAGCAAGGGCTAATTGCCCAATCAAAGAGGACTGCATTATTTGTTTGAGGAAAACATTATTTGTGACTTGAAAAAATCAAATTTGCTCTGTATTTGTAATGACTTAGCCAATTAGTTTTCATTAATGTTCTAGTTTGTGTACTTCTAAATCACAGTGAAATATTATTATTTTTCTTAAATTCGAATAAGTGAACCGGACAGTATCTCATCTGGCTTAGCTATCCATTTCCCGCAAATTATGAAACCATGAATGGACTGCAAAAGTAAGAATGATCTTTTTGGGAGTTTTTTATGTGATGGTATTTAGCAAAAGGAACTGTTTATTACACGCAGATTGTTTATACACACTGCAAAGCCCAACCATCACTATATCAGTTAACAGCAAGCTGTAGTCCATAGTTCAACCTACTTATTTCAGTTATTCTAACTGAACAATCGGTTGTGGCTTGGGCCTAGAGTTATAGAACTTGCAATATAAGTACGTTACTGTCTTTGTCAGACAGAGGGATTGGTGTTCATAGGTTCTTTGCCTTCTGCGATTTTTGACCCGGTGGTCTCGATAGATTTTTCAGGATTGTTTTGTTGGATTACCAGCACGGATCCTTTTATGCCATTGTTTGATGAAGCTAAAATGTCTCCTATAAGGCCTAACCCGGCATTCTCTATCTGAATGTCTGCCAATTTTGCTAATGCAGCAGCTTCTTTTCCTACAATCAAAAGATCAAAAGCTCCACTTTGCCCTATATTTACCACTTGTTCTATTATGTTGTTCGCATCCTTCTCTATATACTCCACTGATCCGTTACACATTTTGAACTCTTCTACTGCTGCTTTGTCACTTTCCTGCTCCAATTAAAATGTCAATAAGAAATGAATCTGCATTCCTTTTCAAACTAGTGTTAGTAGTAACCGAGATGACTAGAAAATCTACCTCTTCAGTCGAGTTTTTGTACAGGACTCTGAATCTTACAAGAGTCATACTAATAGTTGGGTGTGCAGCCATCCTACCACCCATCTCCAGAGCCTTCCGGTCATCTTGACTGCCAAAGAATAATGCACAAACCCTTCTTGGCATTGGAGTATCGTGATTGATGCCACTGAGTCCCCGATCAATGAATATGGCGACAGGGCATGTGCTGTGTTGAGGACCTTCTGATTAATCTCAATCCATCTATGTTCTACATCTTCCTCACCTTCTCTCCACTGCTTGTGGAAGGGCATTATAATCATGGCTGCCCTTTTATCTTCTGCGACATGGCAAATGTCCTCGTGCATTGTGGACAAAGCTGAGACCACCCTTACCCATGGTACTTTACCATGGTAACCCTATGGACGGAGCGAGGCTCTTTGGGGCTGGAATAGCATGTTGGATGGCACGAGGGCCGAATATATGAGAGGGGAGACACGACGTAATGCTCTCCGCCGCCCCGGGGCCGGGATGACGACCCGAGCCCTAGTGAGCTAGGATGCGGGCATCAAGCCTTACGAAGAGGGGCTGGTGTCTCCATAGGGAAGGAGCTCTATGGACACTATAGGGCCATG